>JASVEL010009566.1:0-50894 GCA_032618575.1 Nicotiana noctiflora | reverse complement strand
GAATCGGATTATATCTCAGATTCTTCCGAATACGAATCCGAAGCTGACTTGATTAAATTAGATACTAATGAAGATCGTGATATATCTTCATGTGTAACCTGTAATAGCACTGCTTGTACTTGTGAAAATGATGAATTTTATAAATTACAAGCTGTTTTTCAAGATTTGAATATGCAAACTATTTCTTCTGAAAATGTCATAGATCTTTTAAAAGAAGTTACGGACGATAATCTGGAAATCATACCAGACAGACTATCACTCACAAAGATGGAGAAAAAGCCAGGAGAAAGCTTCAGGGAGTTTGGTTTCAGGTGGAGAGAACAAGCGACAAGGGTAGATCCACCGATGAAGGAAGGAGAAATGGTAGATTGTTTCTTAAAAGCTTTGGAGCCTACTTATTATGGGCATTTAGTGTCAGCAATTGGAAAAAGTTTTAATGAGGTTGTGAAGATGGGGAGTTTTGTTGAGGAATGTTTAAAAACAAACAAGATCATAGTTTTTCGGCAATTAAGGCCACGAATCAAGCAACACAGACCGGGAATGGAGGAGCAACTGGAAAGAAGAAAAAAGAAGAAGTAGCAGTTGTGGAAAGCAGGCCTTGGAACCGTAACCAACAACCACCAAGACCATACCGTCCATACCCACCAAACCCGTCAACTCCATACAACTCGCCAACCATATATAACCCACCAACCCCATACAATACACCAACCATATATAACCCACCGCCACCATATTACCCACCAACTGCCCCGCATTACCACCACCCACAAGCCCAAACCTACTCACCACCACCGCCATATGTATGGAGAGCCCAAGCCCCACATAATGTCTACCACACACAAAACACATACCCTGCTCCTAGAACCTACAGAAACCCAAACAGACCCAGGCCTGACCCAGAATGGAGGAATAAGGCAAAGAAAACATTTACCCCGTTGGGGGAATCATATACCAGCCTCTATCACAGATTAAAAGAATTGGGAATGTTGAGCCCGATTGAACCTAAACTTCCAAACCTACCTCCGAAAAACCTTGATCAATCTGTCAGGTGTGAGTATTGTTCAGGAGCACCAGGACATGATACTGAAAAGTGTTGGCAGCTGAAGAATGCTATCCAGGATCTTATTGATAGTCGGAGAATTGAAGTGCAAGCTCCGGAGGCTCCAAACATCACGCAAAACCCACTGCAAGCTCACCATGAAATGCATATGATAGAATTGGCGCAGGATGAGAGCAGTCGGAAGCCGTCTCAGTCTGTTATGATGATTAAAGCCAGTAGCCGAACTGAAAAGGAAGCCGAGAAAGGAAAAGTGATTGTTGAGGAACCAGTAAAAAGGCCAGTAGTGGTGGAGAATTTGAAGGTTGTAGTACCAGGCGTGAAGCCGATATTAATAGTGAAAGGCGCGAGTGTGGAACCAGTGATCATAAGACCGGTGGTGCAGATGCTAGTAGTAAACACGAAGACTGTACCTTGGAATTAAAACAAGGTAGCAGTGATCTATAAAGGGAAAGAGGTATCTGGAGAAATCAATGAAACTCACGGTCTGACTCGGTCTGGGAGGTGTTTTGCCCCAGAAGTGTTAAGAAGAATGAAAACAGTGAAAGAGAATCAGTTGAAGAGGCCTGTGTCCGAGGAAGAGGCGGAGGAATTCCTCAAAAAGATAAAATCGCAAGATTATTCCATAGTCGAACAACTGAGGAAAACCCCCGCACAGATCTCTGTGCTCTCGTTGTTAATACACTCGGAAGAACACAGGAAAGCTCTGTTGAAGATATTGAACGAGGCTCATGTTCCAGAGAAGATCTCAGCCTATCACCTTGAAAAGATTACCAATAAGATCTTTGAGTCTAATAAGATTACGTTCTCAGATAGCGAATTGCCTATTGAGGGAACCGAGCATAATATGGCACTTTATCTTACGGTGAAGAGCGAGGAGTCGGTGGTGACCAGAGTATTGATAGATAATGGTTCAAACGCAAATATTTGCCCGCTGTCAACTTTGGAGAAGCTGAATGTCAGTCCGGATAGAATTCGGAGGAACAGTATAAATGTGAGAGGATTTGATGGTGGAGGTAAGAATACGTTGGGAGACACTGTCTTGGAAGTGACCATTGGGCCTGTGGATTTTACTATAGAATTTCAGGTGTTGGACATTGCTGTGTCCTATAATTTATTGCTAGGATGACCATGGATCCACGCGGCTAAAGCAGTGCCGTCGTCTTTACACCAGATGGTCAAATTCGAATGGAAGCAACAAGAAATTTTGGTGCATGGAGAAGAAAATATCTGCAGTGTTGTGATGCCATTTGATGATGCTGACGGAGATAGGGGACCTTGGGTCTACCAGGTGACAGATACCATAGCAGTAAACAGAATTGCTGAAGGAGAAAAACTGCCGATCCCTATGGTAGCACCTACCGCTGTGATGGTGGCCCGGGAGATGCTTAAAAACAGGTTTGCGCCAGGAAAAGGGCTGGGCAAAGCTTTGCAAGGAGTTATCCAACCGGTTCAACTGCCAAAGAACAAAGGTACTTTCGGCTTAGGGTTCAAACCCACCTATGCCGATATCCAAAGAGCCTCCAAGACCAAAAAGAACTGGACCCTACCTAAGCCTATACCCAAACTATCAGACACCTTTACCAAGCCAGGTATTAAAAATCGGACATCTGCTGCGTCAAGGTACATCGAGACCCGACCCAATGAAGAGTTGTTGATGAGATCTGAGGAGATATTTGGGAATATGAACATGGTTGAGATGGGGGAAGGCACTAGCAAGATGGATGTGCAATTTGTGGGATCCAATGTTATGCTGAACAACTAGGAAGCCACTCCTTTCCCGATCAGGAAGGAGTCTTGGTAGTTAGCTTTGAAAATTTCATCATCGCTTTCCCAGAAAAATAATTGTTACTTTTTGTAGTTCTCCCACCCCCTCATGAAAAAGAAAAATCAAAATGTATCCCGAACTTTGTTCATCTTTTTATCAATGAAATGCAGTTTTTCTTCTTTCTTCATTTTTGCCTTATTTTTCATCTTTTCTTTTGTACAGTTCTGTATGTGCTGATTCTGATGCCATGTCATGCATGAAGGATTCTCGAACCAGTTCTGACAGTCGCATTACCATACAAGAAATTTAGGAGGATATTGAGACAGAACGTGAGGATGAGGAAGCCCTAGAGGAAATAAGTAAGGACATAAACCAATACGAGGAAAAGCCCAAACCGAATTTGAGTGATACGGAATCCATTAATTTGGAGAGTGAAGACAATGTCCGGGAAACAAAAATTAGTGTTCATTTGGAGACACCCCTCAGGGAAGAATTGATAAGGTTGTTGCATGAATTTAAGGACATCTTTGCCTGGTCCTATGATGACATGCCCGGACTTAGCACTAATTTGGTGGTACACAAGTTGCCTATCTACCCCGAATGCCGGCCAGTGAAGCAAAAGTTGCGGAAATTCAAAACGGACATTAGTGTGAAGATAAAAGAAGAGGTGAATAAGCAGTTTGATACGAAGGTCATACGAGTCACCAAATACCCCACCTGGTTGGCGAACGTCGTGCCAGTCCCAAAGAAAGATGGAAAAACCAGAGTGTGTGTGGACTACAGAGACCTCAACAAAGCCATTCCAAAGGATGACTTCCCATTGCCAAACATCCACATATTGATCGATAATTGCGCCAAGCATGAGATCGGTTCATTTGTAGATTGTTATGCAGGTTATCATCAGATCCTGATGGACGAAGAAGACGCGGAGAAAACTGCTTTCATTACACCTTGGGGAACGTATTGTTACAGAGTAATGCCATTTGGATTGAAGAATGCTGGGGCAACTTATATGAGGGCAATGACCACGATTTTCATGACCTGATGCACCAAGAAATTGAAGTATATGTGGACGTTGTCATCATAAAGTCCAAAAAGCAACCTGATCACGTGAGGGATTTGAGAAAGTTTTTCCAAAGACTCCAGAGGTACAATCTAAAGCTCAATCCTGCGAAGTGCGCCTTCGGAGTACCTTCAGGGAAATTGTTGGGGTTTATAGTAAGTCGGCGAGGTATCGAACTAGATCCATCAAAGATCAAGGCCATCCAAAGTCTACCTCCGCCGAAGAACAAGAAGGAGGTAATGAGCTTATTGGGGAGGTTGAATTACATTAGCCGGTTCATCGCTCAGTTGACATCAACATGTGACCCAATCTTCAAGTTGTTAAAGAAAGATGCAGCAGTGAGATGGACCAACGAATGTCAGGAAGCCTTTGACAAGATCAAGGAATATTTGGCCAATCCTCCAGTGTTAGTTCCTCCAAAGCCGGGACGACCTCTGATTTTGTACTTGACATTGCTTGACAACTCCTTTGGTTGTGTGCTAGGCCAACACGACAAGATGGGCAAGAAAGAACAAGCTATATATTACCTCAGTAAGAAGTTCACATCTTACGAGGTGAAATATACTCAGCTAGAAAGAACTTGTTGTTCGTTGATCTGGGTGGCTCAGAAATTGAAGCATTATTTGTCAGCATATGCCACATACTTGATATCACGACTGGATCCTATGAAGTACATATTTCAGAAGCCTATGCCTATAGGGAGACTTGCTAAATGGCAGATTCTGCTCACATAATTTGACATTATCTATGTGACTCGTACGGCAATAAAGACGCAAGCAATGCGGACCACTTAGCAGAGAATCCAGTAGATGATGAATATGAGCCTTTAAAGACATACTTTCCGGACGAGGAGGCTATGAATGTCGAGGAAATAGAACAATATGAGAAGCCAGGAAGGAAAATGTACTTCGACAGAGCCGTCAACAACAAGGGCATTGGTGTCGGAGCGGTACTCATTACATGTACGGGTCAACACTACCCCGTCACAGCTCAGCTTCAATTTTTTTGTACCAACAACATGGCCAAATATGAGGCGTGTATTTTGGGATTAAGGATGGCAATAGACATGGGTATTCAAGAGATTTTGGTCATGGGTGACTCAGATCTCTTGGTACACCAAATCCAGGGAGAATGGGAGACACGAGATTTGAAATTGATACCTTACCGGTATTGTTTGCAGGAGTTGTCCCAAAGATTCCAGTTCATAGAATTCAAACACATCCCAAGAATGCACAATGAGATTGCAAATGCTTTGGCCATACTGTCCTCTATGCTGCATCATCCGGATAAGACCTATATAGATCCACTCCAGATCCAAGTCCGTGATCAAAATGCTTACTGCTTTACTGTGGAAGAAGAATTGGATGGAGAACCATGGTATCATGACATCAGGGAATACCTGAGAGCTGGCAAATATCCGGAGCAGGCCACTATAGATCAGAAAAGAGCCATCATGCGCTTGGCTAATGGATTTTTTCTCAGTGGAGGAGTTATTTACAAGAGAACACCAGATCTAAGGTTATTGAGGTGTGTGTATGCACAACAAGCAGATGAGATTATTATTGAAGTACATGCTGGAGCCTGTGGACCCCACATGAGCGGATACATCCTGGCAAAGAAGATTTTGAGAGCTGGGTATTATTGGCTCACTATGGAGCGTGATTGTATCAGATATGTGAGAAAATGTCACCAGTGCCAGGTACATGGAGATCCGATCCACTCCCCGCCTTATGAGTTGCATACAATGTCTACACTGTGGCCCTTTGTCGCCTGGGGCATGGATGTTATCGGTCCGATAGATCCAGCAGCTTCCAATGGTCATAGATTCATTTTGGTTGCAATCGATTATTTCACCAAGTGGGTTGAGGCAAAGACGTTCAAGGTAGTGACAAAGAAAGCGGTGGTTGACTTTGTGCATGAGAATATTATATGCCGGTTTGGAATTCCTAAGGTGATCATCATAGATAACGGAGCCAATCTAAATAGTCATCTCATGGCGGAAGTTTGCGAGAGATTTAAGATCACACATCGCAATTCCAAACCTTATAGGCCAAAGGCGAATGGGGCAGTAGAAGCGGCAAATAAGAATATCAAGAAGATCCTCAGGAAAATGGTGGAGGGATCCAGGCAGTGGCATGAAAAGTTACCTTTTGCTCTCATGGGTTACCGCACGACAGTGCGTACTTCTATCAGAACCACACCTTACTCACTGGTGTATGGGACGGAGGCTGTTATACCCGCAAAAATAGAAATACCGTCATTACGGATCATAGCTGAAGCTGGAATAGATGACGAAGAATGGGTAAAAGCCCGGCTGGAACAACTAAGTCTGATTGATGAAAAGAGATTGGCCGCAGTTTGCCATGGGCAGTTGTATCAACGAAGAATGGCCAGAGCGTACAATAAGAAGGTACGACCTCGGAAGTTTGAAGTCGGACAACTCGTACTGAGGCGTATCTTATCGTATTGGGCCAAGGCAAAGGGCAAATTTGCGCCAAATTGGCAGGGACCGTTTGTGGTATCGTGGGTGTTGTCTAATGGGGCATTATATTTAACAGATATTGAAGGAAAGTGCGTAGAGACTGCTATCAATTCTGATGCGGTCAAAAGATACTATGTATGACTCCTTTTCAATTGTATGTTTTGTATTTTGTTGTGATTTTGGAATTGAAATGACGAAGGCATTTTTTTCTCTATCCAAACACTTTATCCATTGACAGCCCCTTTGAGCCTTAATGAATATATTCTTTCATATCCCTCTCTCGGAATCTCTTATAGCGCAATAAGGAAAATGAAGGTTAAAATTGACAAAATGGGAAATGATGACCAAAACAAAAGAAAAGAAAAAAAAAAGAAAAAAAAAGAAAAAAAAAGAAGAAGAAAAAGACAAAGAAATCGGGAAAAGTCAAAAAGAAATCCATCTTACTAATGACGTTGGATGAGCTACGTCTGACTTGATCCCGAAAGGGTACGTAGGCAGCCTCTCTGAGTTTCAGTCACAAGAAAGAAAAATCCAAAAATTCCCCACATATTGAAGCTGGGGCAGAAGTTATGTTGAATAAATTCCGAGAGTTGTAAATATTTTTGAACCCTCGTAAATTTTGAGCCTTTATACCTTTCTTTCTTAACCCATCCAAAAGCCACGTTACGGTCCAAAGAAAGACCTTCTGATCAATTCCAAAATAATAACAGATGCAATGAAGGAAGAGCAAGACATCAGATAACACCCGTGGTATAGAAAACAAAATACAAAAGGAAAAATGAAAAAAATGAAAAAATGAGAGAGTCTCATCAGTGAAAACCTTAACCGGCACTGTGAGGCGATTGTGAGTTTGAGAGAAATAAAATGAGAGAGTCTCATCAGTGAAAACCTTAACTGGCACTGTGAGGCGATTGTGAGGTTGAGAGAATAAATGAGAGAGTCCTATTGGTGAAAACCTTTCGAGGCACCGTAAGGCGATCGTAAGGATTACCAAAAAAGAGAAAAGGCAACAAAAATAGTATCGGTTTGGGTTGAAGATAATTCGGAGTTAGAATAATGATTGGAACGAACTGGGTCAGAGTTTAAATACATGGCATGGTCAGCGGAATCAGCCAGCAAATACCCAGATAAGTTCTGTCATCTCTCCAAAATACCCTTACCCTTTCTTTCATTTTTCTGCATTTCATTGTTTACCTTTTGAGAGCTAACTACCGGCTCCTGATAACGGAAGTTGAAACAACACTGGATCAGAAAGAAAGAAGAGTTGAGGAGGAAATAAAGAAGTTTGGCAAACATGGCCAAAGGAAAAGAAAACAAAACAAAAAAGGAAAAGTACGAAAATACAAAAGAGTTCGCAAGAGATAGGCAGCTGAAAAGCCACACAACAGGAGAAAAAGCAAAAAAGAGGAAAGCAATAAGAGGCAGGGACGGCAGATACCAGTTGCCAGCAGTTTATATCTAATAAATTTTGTTTCATGATGCATGCAGGAACAAATTGTCACTAATCACCTTAAAGTGACCAATGTGGAAAATAGAAAACACAAAAAAAAAGGATATTTTGATAATAAGTGGAGAAATTCACAGGTGAAATACAATTGGTCAAAGAAAATACCAAAAGAGGAAGGTAGCATCGTTAAAATCCACTCCCCAGTCATCAGGCTGAGGGAATACTTCTCTGCATTGCACGTTTAATTTTTGTTAGGCGCCCACCTTCTAACATGGGAATACTTTTCCGCATTGTACGTTTAATTTCTATTAGGCGCCCAGCTTCTAACACGGGAATACTTTTCTGCATTGCACGTTTAATTTATGTTAGGCGCCCACCTTCTAACAAGGGAATACTTTTCTGCATTGCATCTCAAGCACGTTTAATTTCTGTCAGGCGCCCACCTTCTAACAGGGGAATACTTTTCTGCATTGCACGTTTAATTTTTGTTAGGCGCCCACCTTCTAACACGGGAATACTTTTCTGTATTAAATGTTTAATTTCTGTTAGGCGCCCACCTTCTTACACGGGAATACTTTTCCGCATTGTACGTTTAATTTCTGTTAGGCGCCACCTTCTAACAAGGGAATACTTTTCTGCATTGCACGTTTAATTTCCTTCAGTCACAAGGTAACACAAAAGTTTTTAATTTCATGCATTTTTAATTTCTGTTAGACGCCCACCTTCTAACACGGGAATACTTTTTGCATTGCACGTTTAATTTCTGTTAGGCGCCCACCTTCTAACACGGGAATACTTTTCTGCATTGCACGTTTAATTTCTGTTAGGCGCCCACCTTCTAACACGGGAATACTTTTATGCATTGCACGTTTAATTTCTGTTAGGCGCCCACCTTCTAACAAGGGAATACTTTTCTGCATTGCACGTTTAATTTCTGTTAGGCGCCCACCTTCTAACACGGGAATACTTTTCTGCATTGCACGTTTAATTTCTGTTAGGCGCCCACATTCTAACACGGGAATACTTTTCTGCATTGCACGTTTAATTTCTGTTAGGCGCCCACCTTCTAACACGGGAATACTTTTCTGCATTGCACGTTTAATTTCTGTTAGGTGCCCACCTTCTAACACGGGAATACTTTTCTGCATTGCACATTTAATTTCCGTTAGGCGCCCACCTTCTAACAAGGGAATACTTTTCTGCATTGCATGGCACGTTCAATTTCTGTTAGGCGTCCACCTTCTAACAAGGGAATACATTTCTGCATATTTACTTCATGCAATTTTGGTTTTATGTTAGCTAAAAGCCCACACTGGGGCAGAAGAAAAAGTTTGTTGTTTTTGTTTTGGTTTGAGCAGGATTCAGCTCGAGGACAAGAAGTATCATTGAAAATCAAAAAAAGAGGAAAACAAGAAAGAAAATCAACAAAAAAGAGAGTCGGCATCAAAGAAAATCAACAAAAAAGAGAGTCGGTATCATAGAAAATCAAAAAAAAGGAGAAGAAGAAGCAAACAAAGGCTAGATTAGGAACAATTGTAATTGTAGGATCATAGCTTAGAATAGCTTCTTCATTTTACATTCCCCCCGGTGTAATAAGGAGTAAGTCAGCAAGTCTCGACAGTGTCAATGAAACAGTGAGTCTGGTAGTTTTTAACTGCCAGACCTTCCCGAACTACACTGACCTGATTCCTGTTTAGCCCAGGATATGTAGGCAACCTCTAAAGCAGGGTGCGGTCAAAAGGTTTTCCAAAATGCTTTTACGGAATGTGCCAATGTGCAAAAATCTCTCATTTCTACTCACTTGTCTTTGCACTGAAACTCTTCGTGTTCCCGAGCAAAGAGGGGCAGCTGTGAGCACATGATTTTTGCACCGGGCAAACAATTCCAAAATTAAAATAAATATATTTTTGAGTGCAATTGTGTGCCTTGTTTGAAATTAGCCACATTTGTGTGTTTGAATAATTAGAAATTAGAAAATATCAAAAGAAATAGGCTAGGTAATTACTTTGTTTTAATTGATTAGTTTTAAGAAGAAAATTATCAAAAAATAGTTCTTAGTAGTGGAAATTAGGAAAAATAGTAGAAAAATTGCAAAAATATTAGATAATTAGTGTACGTAGGCAATTAAGTTTTTCTATTAATTCATAAAAGAAAAAAAAATACAAAAAGAAAAATACATAAAAATAATTAACATCAGAAAAATACAAATATTTCATGGGAATAATAGCATTGGGCCAAACATGACCCAATTGAACGGCCCAAGTGCATCAGCCCAAAGGCCAGGTCCGGTTCACTGAAGAGTTATTGGATCTCGGCCGTTCATTTACACAATCCAACGGTGGAGATAATTAGTAGAGTTTTTAGTTAATAAAATCGAAATAGGTTTGATCTCAGCGTTCGTGTGAGCTGATCTGACGGAAGAGACTTTGGTCTCATAAGTACCCAAACGGCGTCGTTTTTGTAACGTGCCTCAGAGCCGTTGATCTCTGTAACGACCCGGCCCGTTGTTACGGGAATTACCACCCCGTTACCTTGCATTTACATATATTATGCTTTTAAATCAGTATTAGAATATATCGGGTGAGTTAGGAGTGATTTGGATTGAAAATGAAACAAATAGCATGTTTGAAGGAAGCTTGAATATGGAAAGTCAACCAAGACTTGACTATTGATTTAGAGTGCTCGGAATCGGATTCTGATGATTTAACTAGTTCCGGGGGATCATTTATGACTTAGGAGAACAATCGAAATTGAATTCGGAGGTCCGGTGCAGTTTAGGCTTGAATTGGCGAAGGTTGAATTTTGGCGAAAACCGGATGGTAGGTGATATTTTGATCCGGGAGTCGGAATGGAATTCCGACAGTTGCAGTAGCTCCGTTAGGTGATTTTGGATGTGCCTGCAAAATTTTAGGTCATTCGGACATCGTTTGATCGGGTTTTGGATTGAATGTTAGTTTTGAAAGTTTTGAAGAAACTTAGGCTTGAATTCGTGTGTAAATGGTGATTTTGGTGTTTAGTATGGTGTTTTTATGATTGGAACAAGTCCGTATCATGTTTTGGAGTACGTTGGTGGTTTTCGTTGGGGTCCCGGGGGCCTCGGGATGATTTCGGACCATCAACCGGGCATTTGGACTTGGCAAAAATCTGCGAAAAACTGCAGGTTCTGCCCAGGCCTTTAAGCCTTCGCGTTCGCGTGGCAAGGGCCGCGTTCGCGAAGGTCAAGCTTATCAGTGCATCGCGTTCGCGGGAAGGGGAGACGCGTTCGCGTAAGCCAGGGATCATGTGCATCGCGTTCGCGTTACAGTGGTCGCGTTCGCGTAGGGTCGTGGGAGTGTGCTTCGCGTGCGCGGGAGGTGTATCGCGAACGCGTAGAAGGGAAATAGGTGGCTGGGAATATGATTCTTCGCGAACGCGTGGAGTGGTTCGCGTTCGCGTGGGGTAAGTCGGAGTCGGGCATCGCAAACACGTGGGAGTCGTCGTGTTCGCGTAGAGAAAGAGGGGGCTGTTCATCGCGAACGCGTGGGAGCTCACGCGAACGCGAAGAGCAAAAAGCTCTGGCAGTGAATAAAATCCAAAAGCAGAGGGGTTACGGGTTTACACCCCAAAAACATAATTTTGAGCCCTAGAGAGAAGAAAACTCGAGGAAATCACTGAGAAGTCATCGGGTATTCGTCGGAGGTAAGATTCTTGACTCAAAAACATCATTTTATGGTAGAATTAACATCAATCTTCATGAAATTGGGTTGAAATCTTGAAGAAATGTGGCCTAAATATTGAAAACGGGATTTTTGGATTTGGAAGGCCATTTGAACTCCGATTTCGCTAAATATTATATGCACGGACTCGTGGCGAGATGAGGGTCGCGTTGGTACTAATTTCGAAATTTTCCGAGCAGTGGGCCCGGGGTCGGGTTTTACCAACTTGGTGTATTTATGCAAATTTCATGTAAATTGAAGTGGGTTATGATTCTTTGACCCGTATTTGATATAATTATTGTGATTTGACTAGATTCTACACACGAGGGAGCTAAATTCAAAGGAAAAGGCATCGCGGACGAGTCTACGACCGGCTAGAGGTGAGTAGTTTGTGTATATGGTAGCATGAGGGTTCGAAACCCCGACTTAGCACATTGTGACGCTAGTAGGGCGTGGCTCGCACACCGTGGCAGGTGCGGGATTGATTGTGACTGGGGATTGAGACTTGGTCCATCCCGGAAATGAATAATATGTTATTAGTGTTGGTAATACACTGTATTTGATATATTTGTGGGGTGTAAGCCTTGTTTGGGGCCTTGTGCCGACCTGTAGTGTCCTTAGAGGACAATAATTATGTGATAGCTAAAATTGCTTAAATCACTGATCTCAGTCCTGCAAATTGAAATCACACTTTTGAAATGCTAAGTCACCGGCTTTTACAAATTTAATAAAGTTAAAGTATTTTTCATAAATTATGAATTGAGAACTGGAATTAAGGAAAATGAATTGTTTTGTGACTTAATTGCTTATTGTGGACTGAGCATGGGATCGGGCTGCACGCCGCAGTGGTTGATATGTGGATCGGGCTGCACGCCGCAGCAGTATTGCGCTTGGGCTGTAGGAGCCCCTCCGGAGTCTGTACACACCCCCAGTGAGCGCCGTCGACGTTAAATTGGATCGGGCTACACGCCATAGCGGTTATGTGCATTGCATTGCATCCGTATTTGTTGAATTACTCTGTAGTAGCTGTATTGTATTGTTGCTGCTAGTTCGTAGAAGATTCGGACTGTAGTGTAGCTTCATATTGTGGTATTTTGTGGATTTCTTACTGTCAGCTACTTATATACATTTGTTACTCACTGAGTACTTAGTACTCACCCCTACTCCCTGCACCTTTTGTGTGCAGACTCAGGTACTCAGGAGCAGTAGACAGGCATTTCCCGCGGTTGCGGTGTTATATCGAGTTGCTGAGGTAGCTGCCTACGTTCGCAGAACCTAGCTTCTCCTCTCCTTTCCAGTTGTTATTCTGTATTTTGTATTCACACTTGAGTATTTCTATACAGTACTCTGTATTCCTATTGGGTTTGTCAGAGGCTCTAGACTTGTGACTCCGGATCTTTGGGAGTGTCAGTATTTTGTTCATTATTATTATTATTGGAGTTCTTAAACTCATATATTCTTCTTGGGTTGTCCAGTTGGGGACTGGTATTTTGTGATAATTAAATTGTTGGTCTGGCTGGCCTAGCTTGATTGTTGGACGCCATCACGACCGGATTTGGGTCGTGACAATCTCCATCAAATAGACGGTCCAGATTACCTCAGACGTATGGCCTATATAAGGCTTTTGTCTGAGAAATTTTGGCCATTTTTCAAACTCTTTAAATCCTAGCTGCCCCGCAAAGCTCTCTTCTCCATCTTCCTCTCTCCCTCATCATCTTCTTAACCCTAGCCGGCCATGGAGGCCACCACCTCCCACGGTGGTCTCCGGCCATCTCCTCTCCTCCCCTTCTCCTCTTCTCCTTCTTCTTCACTTCAAACCCTAGAAACCCCTAGAAACAAAACCCTGTTCTTGATAAACTGGTCACTGGAACCTACCTCCGGTGACCACCAAACAACGAGAACCTTTTCCAAACCAACGCCAAAAGAACCACAATAGCCTGATCTATCACCCTACCCCACTGGCTTCCCTCGAATCTGCCCCAAGCTCTTCGAATATCCCAAAAAGGGTCGCCGGAAACCTAACTCCGGCGACTCCAAAACTCAAACCTTTCAAAATCCGTTCTTTTACCCTCCCAAACACCCCTCTGCAATATAAACATAAAAGCCTTCTTCTTGAAGTTTAAAAAAGAAAAACCAGAAATAAAAAATGAGAAAAAAGGAAAAAGAAACGAAAAAAAAAGAAACAAGGGAATAAAGGAAAAGAGTGGAAAAGAAGTGAAATAGGAAGCTCAGGGGACCGGCCCTGCAAGCTAAGTACCCCCTTTCTTTTGTGCTTTATTTTTGTTTGTCTGTTCTTTGTTCGTTTTTCTTTGCTCATGTTCCTTTGTTTCATGTTTTTCATCTTGTTTGTTTCTGTCTGATGTTCTATTCTTAGATTCGAGATGTTTTGTGCTTCGTCTGTTAATAATAGGATTTTATGTTCATCTCTATGTTATTTTCGGCTTGGTTTCTCTGATTCGAAAGACCTGTTTAGTATTAGGGTTTCGCCTTGTTTGTCTTTTTCGTATTATTTTTCTTGTTTTGACTACTCTTTTCCTTTTCGTCTTGATTGTTCTTCTGTTCTGTCTACTGCAAGTCAAAAGGTCTATCTTTTATCTTGTGCTTCTTCATCTCTATCATGATTTATGATCTATTAGTCTTCAACAGCATGTCTATTTCTCTCTGTTTGGATTTCTGTTCTGATATCTTTCTTTAGTCTTTGTCTTTGTCTTCTGTTAGTATTAGGCCTTTCAATCTTGTTGGTCTTCGACATCTCCTTTGCATGTTTAAGTTTTGACTCTCATTCTGCATTTAGGCTTCTTTGCTAGCTTTTAGTAGTTTGAATGATTCTTCTTTTCTGTTTCTTCTCATGCTTAGTTTTAGGGATAGGATTAGTTGTTATTCTCTTATATTATGTTTGTTCTACCTTATCCTTGTCTATTCCCTTAAAATCTTCTGGTTAAAACCATGACATTTCTCTAATAATTGGTTTATACCACGTCTTCTGTCCCTCCATCTACTAAGATAATCTGATGTTGCTTCTTTGTTACTTAGCCTGATAGATGTTGGGTTTTCTTCTTCGATGTCTCCCCATGACTCTTTTTTCTGTTTTATTTTCATCTTATATATATCAAAGTTAGGGTCAGTACTTGAAAATAAATCCTTGCTAGCATATGTTATTCTGTGGTCCTTGTGTCTAAAATGAGCCATGTTTCACCTATTACTGACTATTTGTGGTAGCCTATGCTTCTGTGTGCCTATGTCATGAACCTTGGGGGTTTTTGAGGTTCTTCAAACTGTCACATGACTTGAACTGGTAGTAATTATGTCCGACTTGACATGAATTCATATTGTATCACATGTAGTCTGATGATATAAGTTAACTGACTAAAATTCAACCATATCAATTGTTTCCTCTGAGTTTGAGTTGATTAATGCATGTTTATTTGATCATATGTGTTCCTGTATGCAATGCATGTTG
This sequence comes from Nicotiana noctiflora, assembly GCA_032618575.1. Classification (NCBI taxonomy): domain Eukaryota; kingdom Viridiplantae; phylum Streptophyta; class Magnoliopsida; order Solanales; family Solanaceae; genus Nicotiana; species Nicotiana noctiflora. Next base: position 35,919 of record JASVEL010009566.1, on the reverse strand, counting down.
AGAATGATTAAGTTATGTTAGTTTTTGCTTCTTGTGAATGTCTGATTAACTGTTTGAACCTTAGGGGATTGGTTATAGCTGCTAGTGCTAGGTTCCATAAATTGGCTAGTTTTGAAATAGGTTAAGACTGAAAATGAACACAAAATGGGTTATTAGACAATAATTGACCTAAGAGTGGTCAACTTTGCAAAAGTTGATCAACTCTATAAGGTCCAAACACACTAGTCCACCTCAAAAGGGGCTGGTTGTGCAAAAGTGGTGCAAGTCTGCAAGCTCAGACTTACCAAGGCTCAATTTGAGCCCTGAATCACAGGTGGCTAGGTCTGCAAAGACCTTGGCCCAGCCTGTGTTTAGTTTAAAAGTTTGGAATTCCCAAATATTGGCTAAGTCTGCAAATGCAGACTTGCCCAGGCTCTGTTTGAGCCCTGAACCTTAGGTGGCTAGGTCTGCAAAGACCTTAGTCCAGCCTATGCTCAGTAATTGGGCTTCAATTTCCCAAGCTGAGTCTCAACTTGAGACTGGCCATTAATTAAATAGTTTAATAAAGCAGGCTAGTCCTGCAATTAGTTTTAAAAGAGATTAAATAGATCAATTAGGCAAAACTGGCTAAGTTTGCAAATGCAGACTTGCCCAGGCTCATTTTTGAGCCCTGAACAACAGGTGGCTAAACCTGCAAAGGCTTGGGCCCAGCCTGTGTTCAATAATTGGGCTTCAATTGCCCAAGCTAAGTCTCAACTTGAGACTGGCTGAGTTTTAAATAGTTAAATATAGTAATAAGGCAGGCTGGTCCTGCAATTAACAAGAAAATGAAACAAAATGGTTAAAATTGAAATAAGTCCTTAAGTCAAAAGTGGCCAGTCCTTAAATACTAATACAAAGACTGGCCCTTAGTTAAATAAGAGTAAAAATTTTGAAAACTTGACCTAGGTAGGTCGGGTAATTCAGCTATGCCTTTAAGGGCATATAGGGAACTTGAATTGGTAAGATAGTGAATTTCATAGAACATAAAGGGTTAAGGGAGTCATTTGTACCCCTGATTTCTGTAATTTTGCAGAGATTAAAAGGTATAATGGTCTCCCTAAAATGGGAAATCTATAAAAATCTTTAACCCATAAGGATACATTGGTAAAAAAGCCCTAAAAAGGAATCTTTTAGAACCTTCCAGCACATGCTGGAAGGGATTTCATAACTGAAATAGGGGTCTGAGTAAAAACTTGATAATTTTAAGAGGGGGAGAAGTGGTTTGGTAATTTCTAAACCAAAAATGAGTTTATTTCAAACTGATGTTAGATTTTTAGGACATAATATTTGTCAGGGAAAGATAACCGCTATACAACGTGCAATTGAATTTGCTTCTAAATTTCCTGATATTATTACTGATAGAACTCAATTACAAAGGTTTTTAGGAAGCCTTAATTATGTCTCCCTTTTATTAAAGACTTGTTGCGTGATTTAGCCCCATTATACGACCGGCTAAAAAAGACCTACAAACAGCCTTGGACTAATTTACATACAAAAATAATCCAAAATATTAAGCAAAGGGTAAAAGCTTTACCCTGCTTAACTTTGGCCAATCCTACTTGGCAAAAGATTGTTGAGACCGATGCATCCAACATCGGTTATGGTGGGATTTTGAAACAAATCAATCCCATTGATAAAAGAGAATATCTGATAAGATATCACTCTGGAAAGTGGAACGATGCCCAGAAGAAATATGCTACTATGGCCCACGAAATGTTGACAATTGTCAAATGTGTTTTAAAATTTCAAGACGATTTGTACAATCATAAGTTTTTAATAAAAACTGATGCCCAATCTATATATGTTTGACAAAGATTTTAAGCATGATGTTTCTAAGCTCATGTTTGCTAGATGGCAGGCTCAACTAGCACCTTTTGATTTTGAAATTGTTTCGCAGACATTTTGAAATTGTTTCGCAGACACCTTCTCCCGGGTTAACAGAGTTCCTTAACCAAATCTTTGTTTCGCAGACATTTTTGAAAGAGTCAATTTCCTCGGATTCGGGATTAACCGGTGACTTGGGACACCATTATTATCTCAAGTGGCGACTCTGATTAATTATAACAAAATCCCGAACCGATTGTCCTTTAAATGGAAAAACTCCTTTCTCTATGCTATTATATTCGTCTTGGGTATTTGAACATCGAGGTATACCCTATAAGCGTATTTATACGCTTTTCCTAGTGGGGCAGTAAAAATGGAGGTGTGACATCTTCCAGATGTATTGAAGAAGAAGAAGAAGAAGATTCTTCTTGATGGACAATTTTTGAATTTATCAATTGTTTTCTTCCCGATTGTATTACTGGGGAAGATGCAGATATATATGACGATCCTTGATATGATCGATTTTGATAATTTGAGGATGATCGGGAGGGTGTTTTTCCCTTACCTCTTCCTCTGGTGGCCCAAGGAGGGTCCATTCTGCACAGATAGTAAATCATTCAGAAAAGAAAAAATCTTCGTCACGGTATAACCAATTAAGATCCTGGTTAGAAACATCAGAATAATCATGAATTGAAAATTCAAAATCATCGACCATAATCGAAGTGATTACTTTATCAATAATAAGACTTTGTAAGTCTTTATTTAAAGGAATCGCTCTTATAATAGTAATAAGAGTCTCATCATTGAAGAAGTTGGTGTAATAACTCATTATTCAAGATATTCACGAGATAAAAAGTCAGGAAGAGAGTTATCAATTCCCTTTTTATAAACAATTTCAAAATCAAAAGGTGCTAGTTGAGCCTGCCATATAGCAAACATGAGCTTAGAAACATCATGCTTAAAATCTTTGTCAAACATATATAGATTGGGCATCAGTTTTTATTAAAAACTTATGATTGTACAAATCGTCTTGAAATTTTAAAACACATTTGACAATTGTCAACATTTCGTGGGCCACAGTAGCATATTTCTTCTGGGCATCGTTCCACTTTCCAGAGTGATATCTTATCAGATATTCTCTTTTATCAATGGGATTGATTTGTTTCAAAATCCCACCATAACCGATGTTGGATGCATCGGTCTCAACAATCTTTTGCCAAGTAGGATTGGCCAAAGTTAAGCAGGGTAAAGCTTTTACCCTTTGCTTAATATTTTGGATTATTTTTGTATGTAAATTAGTCCAAGGCTGTTTGTAGGTCTTTTTTAGCCGGTCGTATAATGGGGCTAAATCACGCGACAAGTCTTTAATAAAAGGGGAGACATAATTAAGGCTTCCTAAAAACCTTTGTAATTGAGTTCTATCAGTAATAATATCAGGAAATTTAGAAGCAAATTCAATTGCACGTTGTATAGCGGTTATCTTTCCCTGGCAAATATTATGTCCTAAAAATCTAACATCTGTTTGAAATAAACTCATTTTTGGTTTAGAAATTACCAAACCATTTGTATAACAATCGTTTTGAAAATATCAAGATGTTTGATATGTGTTTCAAAGGTTTTTGAATAAACCAAAATATCGTCAATATAAACAATGATGAAATCCAAATATGGATTAAAAATGTCATTCATGATTTTTTGAAATTCGGAAGGAGCATTTTTTAGACCAAATAGCATAACATTCCATTCATATTGACCAAAGGGAACATTAAAAGCAGTTCTATAAGTATGCTCTTTAAAAATTTGAATCTGCTAATAACCAGATTTTAAATCGAATTTTGAAAATATATTAGCATCATATAAACGAGAAAGAAGATCCCTTTTATTGGGGATCGGATATCTAATCCATTTTAAACTCTTATTAAGAGGTTTGTAATTGATAACTAATCGGGGAATTCCTCATTCTTTTTCTGCAGCATTATTAACGTAAAATGCCGAACAAGACCAAGCGGATTTTGAGGGCTTTATCAGACCTCTTTGTAAGAGACTATCAATCTCAGTTTTACAAAAGGCGACCAATTCTGAATTCATCTGGCATGGTCGAGATTTTGTAGGAATATTATCCTCAGAAAAAGTATCTTCGCAAGGAAGAGTAACAATATGCTTTTTTCGGTTCCAAAAAGCACTAGGATGATCGGCACAAATATCAATAGCCAATTTTTTAGAAATCAAATTGATTATTTCTTTTGTTTTAGCAGAATTTATTGTATCAAATATGTTCATGCTAAATAGTTCTAATTGCAAAGAATCTACATGCTTTTGTTTCATGTCAATTAAAGAATTGATATCACGAGTTACAGGATTTGTAACAAAAGAATAATAAATATTTTTATTATTATAAGTAGCATTAAAACCTTTTGCATCAATATTGGTAAAAGGATAAACAGCGTTTATAAAAGGAGTTCCTAAATAATAGGAGGATATAACTGATTTTTAACCAGAAAAAAGAAGTGAGGAATGCAAACTTTATTTTGACAAATATGTGTGTTAGGCAGTTTATACTTTATATCTAAAGCATGGCCAGAAGCAGATTTAACCATATGAGTAGTTTTTTGAAAATATTTAGTGGGAACTAATCCCTCTTGGATGCAACTAACATCTGCACCACTATCAATCATAGCAACACCAGAAATTGTGAAATTGTTATTAACGAGAATAGTACAATTAATGTACCATTTATGAGCAGTCACTATTTGCATCATTCCTAGAAACATATCCTTAGCAGGACTGATATCTAGAGAAGGAGGTTCTTTTTCCTCAATAGCAGTATTTTTACGTTTATCGGTAGGTGACTGAACTAGAGAATTATAATTTTCTAGTTGAATAATCCGGTGATCATGAATCATTTGATTCTGTTTAAGAGATTTAATATCACTTTTCAGATTTTCAATTTCCACCTTTAGATCTTTAAAAGAGGCATCGCGAGTCACATTGACTCTATTTTCTCGTCGTCTATTGATTTCATCTATCGTATAAGGGGGAGTATACTCAATCCTTTTCCTGGAAAAGAAATCATTTGAAGACTCAGTAGTATTACTAGAGCTTGAAGCAAAATTAATAATTTTTTGACGAATTTTATCATCCATAACTTCTTTTAAAAGATCTATGACATTTTCAGAAGAAATAGTTTGCACATTCAAATCTTGAAAAACAGCTTGTAATTTATAAAATTCATCATTTTCACAAGTACAAGCAGTGCTATTACAGGTTACACAGGAAGATATATCACGATCTTCATTAGTATCTAATTTAATCAAGTCAGCTTCGAATTCGTATTCGAAAGAATCTGAGATATAATCCGATTCAGATTCGGAAGTGTACAAAAGACCATAAACCTTGTTGTAAGATTCATTGTCTAGCTCTAAAGCTTTAAGTTTCTGAAGCTTACAATTTGGAGCTATGTGGCCAAATTTTCCACATTTGTAACACTTAATGTTGGCAAGATCCCGTTTGGATCTAGTTTTTGCAAATCTAGTAGATTTACGATGTGCCTTTCTAGTATCATGCTCGTCTTTCGATCTATATCTAGATCTTCTCTTTCGATAAGGTTTATCGGAATAATCAGCGTTATGACGCTTATAACTCTTTTTTCTTGAGTTATTAGGCATTCCAAACTGGGTACAGAAGTTTCCTAATTGAGATCTTTCTTGGCGCCTAGTATTCTTAATTTGTTGAGCTAGATGTAGCTCATTACAAAGTTTTAACCCTTCTTGGGTACAAATTCCTACCAAATTACCATAGGTAAAAGTGTCATAGGGAATATCAGTATTATTTCCCCTTAGGGTATTTCTTACCCTTTCGGCGAACAAAGGGGGAAGACCATCTATAAAATTTACTTTCCAAAAATCGGTAGCATTCTCGGGTAATTCCATAACCCGACTAAGAAATGTATCTTTATACCAACGAAATTCGCTGAGTGTGACGACCCGGCCCGTCGTCACGGGAATTACCACCCCGTTATGTTGTAAATACATGTTTTATGATTTTATATCAGGTGTTAGAGTCTATCGGGTGAGTTAGGAGTGATTGGGATTGGAAATGAGGCATATAGCCTTTGTGAAGGAAACTTGAATAAGAAAAGTCAACCCGGAGTTGACTATTTAGCTAGAGGGCTCGGAATTGGATTCTGATGATTCGGTTAGTTCGGGAGGTGATTTGTGACTTAGGGGAACAATCGGAATTGAATTTGGAGGCCCGGTGTAGAAATAGGCTTGAATTGGCTAAGGTTGAATTTTGGCGAAATCCGAACGGTAGGTGAGATTTTGATCCGGGGGTCGGAATGGAATTCCGACAGTTGCAGTAGCTCCGTTAGGTGATTTTGGATTTTCCTGCAAAATTTCAGGTCATTCGGACGTTGTTTGGTCGGGTTTTTGATTGAATGTGTAATTCGGAATGTTTTAAGGAATTTAGGCTTGAATTTGATGTGAATTATGGATTTTGATGTTGTTAAACATGTTTTGAGGATTGGAGCAAGTTCGAATAAGGTATTAAGATGTGTTGGTGTGTTTGGATGAGGTCCCGGGGGCCTCGGGGTGTTTTCGGATGGTTAAACGGGAGAAAAATGTGGAAAATTGCAGACTTGTGTTCTGGTTCTGTGGTTTTCGCTCCTGCGGAAATGGGGGCGCAGGAGCGAGTCCGCAGGAGCGGACAAGAAGGCGCAGAAGCGGGATAGACCGCTGAAGCGGAGCCTGGTCCGCAGGGGCGGCTTCGCTGGTGCGAGAGGTCGATCGCAGAAGCGGTCTTGAGCCGTCTTGGGAAAATCCGCAGAAGCGGATGTTTGATCGCTTAGGCGAGTCCGCTGAAGCGGACTTTGGTCGCAGAAGCGGATCATTCCACAGAAGCGGACTAATTTCCGCAGAAGCGGATGCGCAGAAGCGGATGCGCAGGGGCGGTCCCTTGATCGCTAGTGCGGAAATGGCCAAAAGGGCCTGGGTTCGCAGAAGCGACCAAAAGGTCGCAGAAGCGGTTCCGCAGGGGCGGAATTGTATCCGCAGAAGCGAAAATCGCTGTGAGTTAAGTGTATCGGAAGTTAGAAAAATTTCAGAACATTTCACACATTTGGGTCTCGGCTTTAGAGGCGATTTGGGCGATTTTGAAGAGAAACTCAAGGGAAATCATCGGGTAATCAACTATGGACTTAAACTATGATTAGTATTGGTAATATTATGCAATTATATCATGAAAATGGAGGAATTTGGGGTAATTTATGGAGGATTTAGCCCTAGGCTTGAACTTTAGAAAATCAAGGTTTTGAATGGCCAAATGGAGTCCGAATTTGGTAAAATTGATATGCTTAGACTCGTATCGAGATGAGGGTTCCGAATATGTGACTATTGTATTTTTTCGGCAAGCGTACCGAAAGTCGGGTTTTGACAACTTTGGGAATTTTGATGTAAATTGAGTTATATTGATTGTGTGTCGTCCCATTGGCCTAATTTGTTGTATTTCTACTATATTTGATCAGATTCTACGCGTGCGGAGCTTGATTCTCGTGGCAAGGGCATTGCGGAATAGTCGTCGTGCTGTATTGAGGTGAGTAATAGATGTGGGTGATGACCAGCGGGTTCGAAACCCCGGTATACCACTTTGTGACGTTGTATAGCGGCGAGACACGCACACTCTTGAGAGTGCGGGGTTGATCATGAACTGGAGACTATATATTAGTCCGACCTGTTGATACTGTATATTATTGGCTATTCTCGAGCCGTTGAACCCCCTTCTCGGACGGTTGAGTATATTGTGGGCTGTGAGCCAGTTATTGGATCCCGCGAGGATCGTTATCATTGTCTTATCATATAGACATACTAGTTTACTACTAGTCCGCAACTATTTCTGTTATTATGCTAATTCCAATCTCTGGAACTTGATATTACTGTTTTCCAACTGAAAAATGATAAAAGAGTTTTCAAAAACTACTTTTGAGCCTGCGAGGCTGTATCTGCATATTAGGTGACTAGTAGTGGATCGGGCTGCGCGCCGTAGCGAGATATATGTTGGATCGGACTGCACGCCGCAGGAATATCTCTATGAGATGTGCTTGGGCTGTAGGAGCCCCTCCGGAGTCTGAACCCCCACGGTGAGCACGGGTACCCAAAATTGGAGTCGGGCTACGCGCCGTAGCGGTCATATCATGCATTGCATTGCATTTAGCTACATCTGCTAGTTGTTATGCTATTTATTTGTATTTGTTGGTACAGGTACAGTGAAGATTGATTCTATGACAGGGTAGCTGATTATAGCTTTACATAGTGCTTTATTGCGGAATTATTATCTGCGCTGTCTTACCCTTGTTTATTACCACTGAGTCTGGCAGTACTCATTTTACTCCCTGCACCTTGTGTGCAGATCCAGGTACCTCTCAGCAGTGATCCAGTAGTTGTGCGAGGCGACATCTGTGGGATATACGAGGTAGCTGCAGAGTCCGCAGGACCCGATATTCCCTCCTACTGTCTTTTGATTTTGTATTGACATTTCTATCCGCACTTGGTATTTTTGTAAACCTTTATACACTTACATTCAGTAGAGGCTCATGACTCTTGACCCTTGGTCTATAGGAGTTGATGTATTATAGGACTTGGTTCCCCATTTTTGTTATATGTATCGCTGTTATTTCGTGAATTAATATGCCTAAATGGGCTAAAGTGAGCTTATAGCTCCGTGGTTGATATTGATTGGTCAGGCTGGCTTAGCAATGTGCTGGGCGCCATCACGACCGAATTTGGGGTCGTGACAAGTTGGTATCAGGAGCCTAGGTTTACTAGGCCTCGTGAGTCTTGAGCCGGTTAGTAGAGTCTTGTGGATCGGTACGGGGACGCTTGTACTTATCCTCGGGGGGCTGCGAACCTTTAGGAAAACTTCACTTTTCTTGAACTATGTCGTGCGATCTTGTTGTTCTGAGAACCGAACTTCTATATTCTATTCTCTCGTAGATGGCAAGAACGCGAGCATCAGGGACGAGGTGGACGACCTCCATTGCCACTCGTTAGAGGCCGTGGGCGCGGTCGTGCTAGAGGTAGAGGTAGGGCGGGCGAGGCGGTGCCGGTTGACCCGCCCGTTGTACCGGTTCAAGGAGCGGCCCCTAGTGGTTGATGCCCCAGCGGCCTCGGTTCGGGGCCGGACTATATCTATTGCTATCCCCGGTCTTCGGGAGACTCTTGCTCGGATATTATCGGTGTGTTCCGGTTTGGCTCATGTAGTTTCAGCTACCGCTACTGTAGCGACATCTCGGTCAGGGGGTGGTCAGCAGACCCTTGCAGCTCGCACGCCTAACCCGGTTGTTCGGGGACTTCGGACGCCAGAGGCGGTCCCCGCTCGGGTGGTTGCACCGGTTATTCCTCCGGTTGCACCAGCTCGGCTCCAGAGCATATGGTTCGAGTTATGCCCGATGACGAGCGGCGTCGTCATGAGAGATTTGGTAGACTTCGGCCACCCCATTTCGGTGGCGTTGAGGGCGAGGATGCCCGAGGTTTCTTGGATAAGTGTCGAAAGATGCTGCGTACGGCTGGTATTCTTGAGTCCAGCGGAGTTTCATTTACTACATTTCAGTTCACCGGTCCCGCATTTGATTGGTGGGAGGAGTTTGAGAGGCGTAGGCCTGCAAGAGCAGCACCTCTCACATGGCAGCAGTTCTCTACTCTCTTTCTAGAGAAATATGTACCTCGGTCTCGTCGCGAGGAGCTACGTCGCCGGTTCGAGTGGTTGATTCAGGGCGACATGTCTGTGACCCAGTATGAGCTTAGATTCACTCGGTTGGCTAGGCATGCCACATGGATGATCCCCACTGATAGGGAGAGGATCAGGGAGGTTCATTGATGGCCTCAACTACTCTATCCGTATTCTTATGACCGGCGAGCGAGTTCTGTCATCATCGTTTGAGCAGGTTGCTGATATGGCACGCTCCATTGAGGCGGATCGTCGCCGAGATAGAGAGGAGCGGGAGGCCGAGAGGCCTCGTGGTTCGGTAGTTTCGGTGGTGCTCCGTCCGGAGAGCATTCCCAGCAGGAGGAGAGGTCGCTCATCTAGACCTTCTCGTTCGGGCCGCCCAGAGGAGCGAGAGGTTCGCATGGTCGTGGTCGACAAGGATTTCAGGCGCAGGGTTAGTCATCACTTACTGCCCTCCCAGCCCCGAGTGCAACACCTACTTCTCCGGCACCGGGTGCATGTTATGAGTGTGGTGAGTTTGGTCACTTGAGGAGACAGTGCCCTCGACTACGTAGGGGCAGGACTCGGCAAAGGGATCGGCCCTCCTCTTCGAGCACCATCTTAGTCTAGTAGAGGTGGAGGTCGGTCTTCTCGTGGTTGCCCCGGGGGCGAGGAGAGATACGGTGGAGGCCGGGCGCGATTCTACGCACTTCATGACGGGCGTGATGCGGTTGCCTCCGATCCGGTGATTACGAGTATCATTTCCGTCCGTCACAGAGATGCCTCGTTCTATTTGATCCGGGATCCACATATTCTTACGTGTCCTCTTATTTTGCACATTATTTGGGTGCGACTCGTGGTAGTCTTGATTTACCTGTTCATGTATCCACCCCCGTGGGTGATACGATTGTTGTGGATCATGTCTATAGATCCTGTGTTATATATATTGGGGGTCTGGAGACCCAGGCAGGATTTGTTATTGTTGGGGATGGTGGACTTTGATGTTATATTGGGTATGGACTGGTTGTCTCCGTATCATGCGATATTGGATTGTCATGCTAAGACAGTTACGTTGGCCATTCCTGGTATTTCTCAGATTGAGTGGTGAGGTTCGACCGATTTCGTCCCTAGCCGTGTTATTTCGTTCTTAAAGGCTCAGAAGATGGTTGGAAAAGAGTGTTTATCGTACTTAGCTTTTGTGAGAGATGTGGGAGCTGAGTCTCCTAGCATTGATTATGTACCTGTTGTGAGGGATTTCCCAGATGTATTCCCCTTAGACCTGCCGGGCATGCCGCCGGACAGGGATATTGATTTTGGCATTGACTTGGTGCCGGGCACTCAGCCCATATCCATTCCTCCTTATCGAATGGCACCAGCCGAGTTGAAAGAACTAAAAGAGCAGCTTCAAGAACTTCTGGATAAGGGTTTCATCCGTCCTAGTGTGTCTCCGTGGGGTGCGCCGGTATTATTTGTTAAAAAGGAAGATGGTTCCATGCGATTATGTATTGATTATAGGCAATTGAACAAAGTGACAGTGAAGAACAAGTACCCTCTACCGCGCATAGATGATTTGTTTGATCAGTTACGGGGTGCGAGGGTGTTTTCTAAGATCGATCTTCGTTCAGGCTATCATCAGCTGAAGATCAGGGACTCGGATATTATGAAGACTGCATTTAGGACCCAATATGGTCATTATGAGTTTCTTGTGATGTCGTTTGGGCTGACCAACGCCCCAGCAGCATTTATGCATATGATGAACAGTGTGTTCAGGCCTTATTTGGATTCATTTGTGATTGTGTTCATTGATGACATTCTAGTCTACTCCCGTAGTCAGGAGGAGCATGCTCAGCATTTGAGTATTGTGTTGCAAAGATTGAGAGAGGAGAAGCTATATGCTAAATTCTCCAAGTGCGAGTTTTGGCTCGAGTCCGTAGCATTTCTGGGACATGTGGTGTCTCGTGATGGTATTCAGGTTGATCAGAAAAAGATAGAGGCGGTGCAGAGTTGGCCTAGACCGTCCTCAGCTACAGAGATCGGGAGTTTTCTTGGCTTGGCGGGGTATTATCGCCGGTTTGTTCAGGGATTTTCATCCATTGCTTCTTCATTGACTAAATTGACCCAGAAGGGTGCACCATTCGTGTGGTCGGATGAGTGCGAGGGGAGCTTTCAGAAGCTCAAGACGGCTTTGACCACAGCTCCAGTGTTAGTATTGCCATCAGCTTCAGGTTCATATACTGTTTATTGTGATGCCTCAAGAGTGGGGATAGGTTGTGTGTTGATGCAGGAAGAAAAGGTAATTGCTTATGCTTCTCGGCAGTTAAAGCCGCATGAGAAGAACTATCCTGTTCATGACTTGGAGCTAGCCGCCATTGTTCATGCCTTGAAGATTTGGAGGCACTATTTGTATGGTGTGTCTTGTGAGGTGTATACCGACCATCGTAGTCTCCAGCACTTGTTCAAACAGAGAAAGACCTTAATTTGAGACAGCGGAGATGGCTTGAGTTGCTTAAGGATTATGACATTACTATTTTATATCATCCGGGGAAGGCCAATGTGGTGGCCGATGCTTTGAGCCGGAAGGCGGTCAGTATGGGGAGCTTGGCATATATTCCAGCTGAGGAGAGGCCATTTGCTTATGATGTTCAGGTGCTAGCCAATCGGCTAGTGAGGTTAGATATTTCGGAGCCCATCAGGGTATTGGCTTGTGTTGTATCTCGGTCATCTCTATATGATTGTATTCGTGAGCGCCAATATGATGATCCACATTTGGCTGTCCTTAGGGACAGAGTTGAGCATGATGATGCTAGAGATGTCACCATTGATAGTGACGGTGTATTGAGGATGCAGGGCCGGATATGTGTGCCCAATGTTAATGGCCTTCGTGAGTTGATTCTGGAGGAGGCCCATAGCTCGCGGTATTCTATCCATCCAGGAGCCGCGAAGATGTATCAAGATTTGAAACAACGCTATTGGTGGAGAAAGATGAAAATGGACATTGTCAGACATGCATCACGGTGCCTCAACTGTCAGCAGGTTAAGTACGAGCATCCAGAGGCCCGGTGGTGTATTTCAGCGCATTGCTATTCCTGAGTGGAAATGGGAGAGGATCACTATGGACTTTGTTACTGGACTCCCTCGGACGGCGAGGAAGTTTGATTCCGTATGGGTGATTGTGGATAGACTGACCAAGTCAGCTCACTTCATTCCAGGTTAGTACTACCTACTCATCGGAGCGGTTGGCAGCGATCTTTATTCGAGAGATTGTTCGGTTGCATGGAGTCCCGGTGTCTATCATATCCGATAGGGGTACTCAGTTCACTTCTCAGTTTTGGAGAGCATTTCAGCGAGAGATGGGTACGCGGGTTGAGTTGAGTACAGCATTTCATCCCCAGACAGATGGGCAGTCTGAGCGTACTATTCGGATTCTGGAGGATATGTTGCGAGCTTGTGTGATTGACTTTGGTGGTTCGTGGGATGAGTTCCTACCACTTGCTGAGTTTGCCTACAACAACAGTTATCAGTCGAGTATTCAGATGGCCCCGTATGAGGCATTGTATGGCAGGCGGTGTAGATCCCCCGTGGGATGGTTTGAGCCTGGTGAGGTTAGATTGATAGGGACCGAGTTAGTCCAGGATGCTCTAGATAGAGCAAAGTTGATCCAGGAGAGGCTTCGTACAGCACAGTCTCGTCAGAAGAGTTATGCGGACCGTAGAGTTCGAGAGTTGTCTTTCATGGTTGGTGACAGAGTATTGTTGAAGATTTCACCTATGAAGGGTGTCATGAGGTTTGGGAAGAAAGGAAAGTTGAGTCCCGGGTACATTGGTCCTTTTGAGATACTTAGGAGAGTTGGAGAGGTGGCATATGAGTTGGCCTTGCCGCCCAGCTTATCCAGCGTTCATCCAGTATTCCATGTGTCTATGCTCCGGAAGTATATTGGAGATCCGTCTCATGTATTAGATTTCAGCACCATTCAGCTTGATGGTGATCTATCCTATGATGTGGAGCCTATTGCCATTTTGGGACGACAAGTGAGAAAATTGAGGTCTAAGGAGATTGCATCAGTTAAGGTTCAGTGGAGAGGTCGACCCATGGAGGAGGCCACTTGGGAGATCGAGCGGGAGATGCGGAGCAGATATCCTCACTTGTTTGAGAATTCGGGTATGTTTCTTGACCCGCTCGAGGACGAGCGTTTGCTTAAGAGGGGGAGAATGTGACGACCCGGCCCGTCGTCACGGGAATTACCACCCCGTTATGTTGTAAGTACATGTTTTATGATTCTATATCAGTGTTAGAGTCTATCGGGTGAGTTAGGAGTGATTGGGATTGGAAATGAGGCATATAGCCTTTGTGAAGGAAACTTGAATAAGGAAAGTCAACCCGGAGTTGACTATTTAGCTAGAGGGCTCGGAATTGAATTCTGATGATTCGGTTAGTTCCGGGAGGTGATTTGTGACTTAGGGGAACAATCGGAATTGAATTTGGAGGCCCGGTGTAGAAATAGACTTGAATTGGCTAAGGTTGAATTTTGGCGAAATCCGAACGATAGGTGAAATTTTGATCCGGGGGTCGGAATGGAATTTCGACAGTTGCAGTAGCTCCGTTAGGTGATTTTGGATGTGCCTGCAAAATTTCAAGTCATTCGGACGTCGTTTGGTCGGGTTTTTGATTGAATGTGTAATTCGGAATGTTTTAAGGAATTTAGGCTTGAATTTGATGTGAATTATGGATTTTGATGTTGTTAAACGTGTTTTGAGGATTGGAGCAAGTTCGAATAAGGTATTAAGATGTGTTGGTGTGCTTGGATGAGGTCCCGAGGGCCTCGGGGTGTTTTCGGATGGTTAAACGGGAGAAAAATATGGAAAATTGCAGACTTGTGTTCTGGTTCTGTGGTTTTCGCTCCTGCTGCGGAAATGGGAGCGCAGGAGCGACTCCGCAGAAGCGGACAACGAGGCGCAAAAGCGGAGCCGACCGATGAAGCGGAGCCTGGTCCGCAGGGGGGCTTCGCTGGTGCGAGAGGTCGATCGCAGGAGCGGTCCTGAGCCGTCTTGGGAAAATCCGCAGAAGCGGATGTTTGATCGCATAGGCGAGTCCGCTGAAGGGGACTCTTGGTCGCAGAAGCGGATCATTCCGCAGAAGCGGAGGGGATTCCACAGGAGCGAACCCACAGGAGCGGTCCATGGATCGGGGGTGCGAAAATGGCCAAAAGGAGCCTGAGTTCGCAGAAGCGACCAAAAGGTCGCAGAAGCGGTTCCGTAGGGGCGGAATTTTATCCGCAGAAGCGGAAATTGCTGTGAGTTAAGTGTATAAGAAGTTAGAAAAATTTCAGAACATTTCACACATTTGGGTCTCGGCTTTAGAGGCGATTTGGGCGATTTTGAAGAGAAACTCAAGGGAAATCATCGGGTAATCAACTATGGACTTAAACTATGATTAGTATTGGTAATATTATGCAATTATATCATGAAAATGGAGGAATTTGGGGTAATTTATGGAGGATTTAGCCCTAGGCTTGAACTTTAGAAAATCAAGGTTTTGAATGGCCAAATGGAGTCCGAATTTGGTAAAATTGATATGCTTAGACTCGTATCGAGATGAGGGTTCCGAATATGTGATTTTGTAATTTTTCGACAAGCGTACCGAAAGTCGGGTTTTGGCAACTTTGGGAATTTTGATGTAAATTGAGTTATATTGATTGGGTGTCGTCCCATTGGCCTAATTTGTTGTATTTCTACCGTATTTGATCAGATTCTACGCGTGCGGAGCTTGATTCTCGTGGCAAGGGCATTGCGGAATAGTCGTCGCGCTGTATTGAGGTGAGTAATAGATGTGGGTGATGACCAGCGGGTTCGAAACCCCGGTATACCACTTTGTGACGCTCTATAGCGGCGAGACACGCACACTCTTGAGAGTGCGGGGTCGATCATGAACTGGAGACTATATATTAGTCCGACCTGTTGATACTATATTATTGGCTATTCTCGAGCCGTTGAACCCCCTTCTTGGGCGGTTGAGTATACTTGTGGGCCGTGAGCCAGGTTATTGGATCCCGCGAGGATCGTTATCATTGTCTTATCATATAGACATGCTAGTTTACTACTAGTCCGCAGCTATTTCTGTTATTATGCTAATTCCAATCTCCGGAACTTGATATTACTGTTTTCCAACTGAAAAATGATAAAAGAGTTTTCAAAAACTACTTTTGAGCCTGCGAGGCTGTATCTGCATATTAGCTGACTAGTAGTGGATCGGGCTGCACGCCGCAGCAGGATATATGTTGGATCGGACTGCACGCCGCGAGAATATCTCTATGAGATGTGCTTGGGCTGTAGGAGCCCCTCTGGAGTCTGAACCCCCACAGTGAGCACGGGTACCCAAAATTGGAGTCGGGCTACGCGCCGTAGCGCTCATATCATGCATTGCATTGCATTTAGCTACATCTGCTAGCTGTTATGCTATTTATTGGTATTTGTTGGTACAGGTACGGTGAATATTGATTCTGTGACAGGGTATTGATTATAGCTTTACATAGTGCTTTATCGCGGAATTCTTATCTGCGCTCGTCTTACCCTTGTTTATTACCACCGAGTCCGGCAGTGTACTCATTTTACTCCTCGCACCTTGTGCACAGATCCGGGTACCTCTCGGCGGTGATCCGATGAGCTGTGCGAGGCGACATCTCTGGGATATACGAGGTAGCTGGCGAGTCCGCAGGACCCGATATTCCTTCTTACTGTCTTTTGATTTTGTATTGACATTTCTATCCGCACTTGGTATTTTTGTAAACCTTGATACACTTACATTCGGTAGAGGCTCATGACTCTTGACCCTTGGTCTATGGGAGTTGATGTATTATGGGACTTGGTTCCCCGTTTTCGTTATATGTATCGCTGTTATTTCGTGAATTAATATGCCTAAATGGGCTAAAGTGAGCTTCTAGCTCCGTGGTTGATGTTGATTGGTCAGGCTGGCTTAGCAATGTGCTGGGCGCCATCACGACCGGATTTGGGGTCGTGACACTGAGATTCTTACATCTCAGACTATTTAAAAGAATACGAACATTTTCATTTTCGTTGGTAAATCTACCACTAAAATGCTCTAAAATATTCAAGATAAGAGTATAGACTGAATCTTCTCTATCTGCAGCAAGGGGAAGACCTAGGTTATCAAAACCCGCTTCTTTGGCTTTGGCTTCCATGATTGAAGCCTTTTGAGGGGAAGTAAGATTATTATCCCACCAGCCACGAAGTTGGCCAGTAAAGCCAGCGATTATCATTTTAGCAATAGTTTTATCTGTATTGCCAGTAGCTTTACAGATCGTGGAATACATTAGTTCTATGAACAAGGATGGTTAACTGTCTATCGGTTAAACCATCGAGATTCCATTCATAAATATGGGTACCACTATAAGACGTATTAGTCTGATTCCAATCACGTTCCTCAATTAAGACATCTTGAGGAGTAGGTCGAGAATAATAAAAATTTGTCATTCTCGGATTATCACCATACCTACTATTTGGCTTAATCAAACCTCTAGAACCTTTGAGTTTATGAAACTCTGACCAAATTTCTTCTTTATAGTCAGAAGTGGACTCTATTCTATCAGCAAAGTCATTTGAAAGATTTAACGGTTTAAGATCGAGATTAGCAAATTTCTCATTGAGAAGGTCTTCAAGAGTTTTAAATGTAGAAGACTTAAAATCTGTAATCTTAGGAGGACGCTGAATATGAGTTGGAACAATTTGACTATTTGAAGTCGAACCAACAGTGGAAGTAGGTGCACCTTAATAGTAGTCTTTTTACTCATATTCTTTATCAAAACAGTAAGCTTATCAAGCTTTTGATCAAGAAAACTAATATGTCTCCAGAAACTTTAACACAAAGGCTCAAATAATTATTTTGAGAAAAGAGATTATTAATCTCGTTAATACTAACTTGCCCGACATTTTTTTCAATAAATTTTTGAAAAGCTGAAAATGTTATACCAGTACTATTTGGTAAAACAAACGGGGCTTGAGGAGGATATACAGTGGTAACAATCTTACCATCGCTTTCATGATAAGAACGTGTTAGTACCTTAATGTAATAAGGCAAATAAGTGGTTATAAACCAGGGAACAAAATATATGATTTGATTATGCAAAGCACAAGTTTCATAGAATTCTTGCGAAATACAATTTAAATCATTTTCACTATAAGTGTCAAAAAACCAAGTTTTAAACTGGTTCCATTTTTTATCGGAAAATTCTTTTTGAATAAACTTTCTTGCCGGAGAACCCGGACTAAAATCAATTTGGTGTGGAATCATTAAGTACTATCTGGGTCAAAATCCATTTTGGATGGGGAAGGAATGTCCTTATCTGGGACATTTTTACTATCCTGAACAATATTTGTTTGAGGGTTGATTCGTACCTCTTCAACGTAGCTATTATTATCTCTACTGGAAATCGTATGCAGGGATGCGGCACTCTTTCGAGCTGGTCCATAGACCACCTTTTCTATAGGAGAGATATGTTGAATAGCCGGGAAATGGCTAGAAATTGACCTTCTACTATAAACAGGGGTCTCGTTATCAAACTGGATACAAATCCTTCCATCAGGATTTTGAGTAATATGAGAATACTCGTCCCGGGAAACAGCATTAGTAATCTGTTCGGGAGATATGACCGAATTTATGGTCCAAGTGGTTGGAAAGTTAATTTCTTCCCACTTAATGGGTCTCCTAGTGGTGACTTTTGATTTGGCAAAATAAGTTTCTACCAAAATCGTTTGATCAGATGTATCATATAACTTACATCTCGGATTTAAAGTAGACAATAATTTAAAATAAATTCTATAAGACAAACATATAAGTTCTGAACCCGGAGCATAGTTATAACCATGAGTTTTGACATTTAATGTCAAGGCATCAAGAATATTAACATCAGAAAGAGATAATTGTAAATTGCGTTGAGTATTGAAATATACTGGACCATAGGCGACAGTAGATTCAATCGAACCCATTAGAGACTGTCTAAAATTTAAATTTCTAGCATCTCTAAGAGCTGCTAGGAAAGTCTTTGGTAACCCTTTAAGGGTCAAAGGTTTAAAAGCAATTTGAACCATACCAATATGCAAATAGTTATACATGTTTCTATAAGAAGAAATATCTCTCTTACTGAGTAAACGAATCGTCTGTTCAGATGAGTTTAGAGCTAAAGATTGCTCTGTCGTTTTAATCAACTGTTTGTTAGACAGTTTATCAAACAAACCATAATCATAAATGGTTTTCATAGGGACTTTAAGAATAGTTTATTTATTCAATAAATCAAGATTAAGAGGTATATCTACCTCTTCTAATCTAATACTTTTAGTACTAGTTTCTCCTGGATCCATGTTCAAATATTTCATGTCTATGCTAGATTCTTCACATCTAGTACTTTATTTACTATGAAAGCGCCTAGGCTCTGATACCATTAACAGGATCTCTGGATAGGCATGCGATAGTACGCGTAGCCTATACACACATACAGTAAATTGTATCCTTTAGCTTAAGGACTGGCGGTAATCCGCACAATCAATAAGGACTCAAGAGAATAATAGCTACGTTGAAGAGGTACGAATCAACCCTCAAACAAATATTGTCCAGGATAGTAAAAATGTCCCAGATAAGGACATTCCTTCCCCATCCGAAATGGATTTTGACCCAGATAGAACTTAATGATTCCACACCAAATTGATTTTAGTCCGGGTTCTCCGGCAAGAAAGTTTATTCAAAAAGAATTTTCTGATAAAAAATGGAACCAGTTCAAAACTTGGTTTTTTGACACTTATAGTGAAAATGATTTAAATTGTATTTCGCAAGTATTCTATAAAACTTGTGCTTTGAATAATCAAATCATATATTTTGTTCCCTGGTTTATAACCACTTATTTCCCTTATTACATTACGGTACTAACACGTTCTTATCATGAAAGCGATGGTAAGATTGTTACCGCATGCATATCCAGAGATCCTGTTAATGGTATCAGAGCCTAGGCGCTTTCATAGTATATAAAGTACTAGATGTGAAGAATCTAGCATAGACATGAAATATTTGAATATGGATCCAGGAGAACTAGTACTAAAAGTACTAGATTAGAAGAGGTAGATATACGTCTTAATCTTGATTTATTGAATAAATGGACTATTCCTAAAGTCCCTATGAAAACCATTTATGATTATGGTTTGTTTGATAAACTGTCTAATAAACAGTTGATTAAAATGACAGAGCAATCTTTAGCTCTAAACTTATCTGAACAGACGATTCGTTTACTCATTAAGAGAGATATTTCTTCTTATAGAAACATGTATAATTATTTGCATATTGGTATGGTTCAAATTGCTTTCAAACCTTTAACCCTTAAAGGGTTACCAGAGACTTTGCTAGCAGCTCTTAGAGATGCTAGAAATTTAAATTTTAGACAGTCTCTAATGGGTTCGATTGAATCTACTGTCGCCTATGGTCCGGAATATTTCAATACTCAACCCAATTTACAATTATCTCTTTTTGATGTTAATATTCTTGATGCCTTGACATTAAATGTCAAAACTCATGGTTATAACTATGCTCCGGGTTTCAGAACTTATATGTTTGTCTTATAGAATTTATTTTAAATTATTGTCTACTTTAAATCCGAGATGTAAGTTATATGATACATCTGATCAAACGATTTTGGTAGAAACTAATTTTGCCAAATCAAAAGTCACCACTAGGAGACCCATTAAGTGGGAAGAAATTAACTTTCCAACCACTTGGACCTTAAATTCGGTCATATCTCCCGAACAGATTACTAATGCTATTTCTCGGGACGAGTATTCTCATATTACTCAAAATCCCGATGGAAGGATTTGTATCCAGTTTGATAACGAGACCCCTGTTTATAGCAGAAGGTCAATTTCTAGCCATTTCCCGGCTTTTCAACATATCTCTCCTATAGAAAAGGTGGCCTATGGACCAGCTCGAAAGAGTACCGCATGCCTATCTAGAGATCATGTTAATGGTATCAGAGCCTAGGCGCTTTCATAGTAAATAAAGTACCTTCTTTCTCGTTTATATGATGCTAATATATTTTCAAAATTCGATTTAAAATCTGGTTATTGGCAGATTCAAATTTTTAAAGAGCTACCATCCTTGTTCATAGAATACTTATGTATTCCACGATCTGTAAAGCTACTGGCAATACAGATAAAACTATTGCTAAAATGATAATCGCTACTGGCCAACTTCGTGGCTGGTGGGATAATAATCTTACTTCCCTCAAAAGGCTTCAATCATGGAAGCCAAAGCCAAAGAAGCGGGTTTTGATAACCTAGGTCTTCCCCTTGCTGCAGATAGAGAAGATGCAGTCTATACTCTTATCTTGAATATTTTAGAGCATTTTAGTGGTAGATTTACCAACCAAAATGAAAATGTTCGAATTCTTTTAAATAGTCTGATATGTAAGAATCTCAGCGAATTTCGTTGGTATAAAGATACATTTCTTAGTCGGGTTATGGAATTACCCGAGAATGCTACCGATTTTTGGAAAGCAAATTTTATAGATGGTCTTCCCCCCTTGTTCGCCGAAAGGGTAAGAAATACCCTAAGGGGAAATAATACTCATATTCCCTATGACACCTTTACCTATGGTAATTTGGTAGGAATTTGTACCCAATAAGGGTTAAAACTTTGTAATGAGCTACATCTAGCTCAACAAATTAAGAATACTAGGCGCCAAGAAACATCTCAATTAGGAGACTTCTGTACCCAGTTTGGAATGCCTAATAACTCAAGAAAAAAGAGTTGTAAGCGTCATAACGCTGATTATTCCGATAAACCTTATCGAAAGAGAAGATCTAGATATAGATCGAAAGAAGAGCGTGATACTAGAAAGGCACATCGTAAATCTACTAGATTTGCGAAAAATAGATCCAAACAGGATCTTGCCAACATTAAGTGTTACAAATGTGGAAAATTTGGCCACATAGCTCCAAATTGTAAGCTTGAGAAACTTAAAGCTTTAGAGCTAGACAATGAATCTTACAACAAGGTTTATGGTCTTTTGTACACTTCCAGATCTGAATCGGATTATATCTCAGATTCTTCCGAATACGAATTCGAAGCTGACTTGATTAAATTAGATACTAATGAAGATCGTGATATATCTTCCTGTGTAACCTGTAATAGCACTGCTTGTACTTGTGAAAATGATGAATTTTATAAATTACAAGCTGTTTTTCAAGATTTGAATGTGCAAACTATTTCTTCTGAAAATGTAGTAGATCTTTTAAAAGAAGTTACGGACGATAAACTTCGTCAAAAAATTATTAATTTTGCTTCAAGCTCTAGTAATACTACTGAGTCTTCAAATGATTTCTTTTCCAAGAAAAGGATTGAGTATGCTCCCCCTTATACGATAGATGAAATCAATAGACGACGAGAAAATAGAGTCAATGTGACTCGCGATGCCTCGTTTAATGATCTAAAGGAGGAAATTGAAAATCTGAAAAGAGATATTAAATCTTTTAAACAGAATCAAATGATTCATGATCACCGGATTATTCAACTAGAAAATTATAATTCTCTAGTTTAGTCACCTACCGATAAAGGTAAAAATACTGCTACTGAAGAAAAAGAACCTCCTTTTCTAGATATCAGTCCTGCTAAGGATATGTTTCTAGGAATGATGCAAATAGTGACTGCTCATAAATGGTACATTAATTGTACTATTCTCGTTAATAACGATTTCACAATTTCTAGTGTTTCTATGATTGATAGTGGTGCAGATGTTAGTTGCATCCAAGAGGGATTAGTTCCCACTAAATATTTTCAAAAAACTACTCATATGGTTAAATCTGCTTCTGGCCGTGCTTTAGATATAAAGTATAAACTACCTAACAGTCATATTTGTCAAAATAAAGTTTGCATTCCTCACTTCTTTTTTCTGGTTAAAAATCAGTTATATCCTCCTATTATTTTAGGAACTCTTTTTATAAACGATGTTTATCCTTTTACCAATATTGATGCAAAAGGTCGTAATGCTACTTATAATAATATAAATATTTATTATTCTTTTGTTACAAATCCCGTAACTCGTGATATCAATGCTTTAATTGACATGAAACAAAAGCATGTAGATTCTTTGCAATTAGAACTATTTAGCATGAACATATTTGATACAATAAATTCTGCTAAAACAAAAGAAAAAATCAATTTGATTTCTAAAAAATTGGCTATTGATATTTGTGCCGATCATCCTAGTGCTTTTTGGAACCGAAAAAAGCATATTGTTACTCTTCCTTACGAAGATACTTTTTCTGAGGATAATATTCCTACAAAATCTCGACCATGCCAGATGAATTCAGAATTGGTCGCCTTTTGTAAAACTGAGATTGATAGTGTCTTACAAAGAGGTCTGATAAAGCCCTCAAAATCCCCTTGGTCTTGTTCGGCATTGTGACGACCCGGCCCGTCATCACGGGAATTTCCACCCCGTTATGTTGTAATTGCATATTTCCTGCTTTTATATCAGTGTTAGAGTCTATCGGGGGAGTTAGGAGTGAATTTGATTGAAAATGAGGCATATAGCCTTTTTGAAGGAAACTTGAATAAGAAAAGTCAACTCGGAGTTGACTATTTAGTTAGAGAGCTCGGAATCGAATTCTGATGGTTCGGTCAGCTCCGGGAGGTCATTTGTGAGCTAGGAGAGTGATCGGAATTGAATTTGGAGGTCCGGTGTAGAAATAGGCTTGAATTGGCTAAAGTTGAATTTTGGCGAAATCCGAACGGTAGGTGAGATTTTGATCCAGGAGTCAGAACGGAATTCCGACAATTGCAGTAGCTCCATTAAGTGATTTTGGATGTACCAGCAAAATTTCAGGTCATTCGGAGATCGTTTGGTCGGGTTTTTGATCGAATGTCGATTTCGGAAGTTTTGAAGAAACTTAGGCTTGAATCCGTGCGTAATTGGTGATTTTGATGTTTAGGATGGTGTTTTTATGATTGGAACAAGTTTGTATCGTGTTTTGGAGTATGTTGGCGGTTTTCGTTGGGGTCCTGGGGACCCCGGGATGAATTCAGGGGTCCAAACGGACCATTTTGAGCCAAAAAAGGGGCTGCTGAATTTGCTGCAATAAAATTGCAGGTATTTTGTTCTCTGCGATCGCGGCCATTGCCACGCGATAGCGTAGTGTATCGAGATGAGGCTGGGAGATTGTTCTGCGCAATCGCAGGAGTAGTGATGCGATCGTGTGAGGTTGAGTGTTTGTTCATCGCGATCGCGGGTCGGTCGATGCGATCGCGTAAGGTCGTGTTCTTAAGCAGTGCGATCGCGACCCCTTTGATGCGATCGCGTCCAGGTTCACGCGATCGCGCAGAGAAAAGTTGGCAGCCCAGATTTTTGTGCATCGCTATCGCGAGCCCAGGGCTGCGATCGCGTAGAGTAAACGGCCCAGGCAGTGAGTTTAAGTCCAGAAACATTTCATTTCGGGTTCATTTGCAAAACCCTCCATTGTTGAGCTCTAGAGTGAGAAAGTGATGGGAAATAGCTGGGATATCATCGGGATACTGTCGGAGGTAAGTTTCGTGGTTTAATTACACACTTTTATCATGAAATCATGGATTATTTCTATGAAAATGGAGGATTAATGTGGGTTTAAGCCCTAGGCCTAAAATTGTAGAAAAATACCGATTTTAGCGGGCAAATGGAGTCCGAATTTGGTAAATTTGATATGCTTAGACTCGTATTGAGACGAGGGTTCCGAATGTCACGCCCCAATTCGAGGGACATGACCGGCGCCTGACCGGGTTGCCCCAGTCAAGCGGACCTGGGTGCCTTTCATTCCCACGCGTTAACCCTGTGTTGATTGTTTCTCATTAACCAAATATTTTACCAATAATGACTGATTTCATAATGCATAAACATAACCATGTGATTGATTCACTAACAAGTTCATAATTTATATTTACAACGCCCCATACATATACATAGACCACAATCCCACAGTTTACATGTCTATGGAGCCTCTAGGATACAAAAAGGGAAATACAATACTTGCCGGTAACAAGGCCCCGGCTATACCTTACAAAACCAAAATGAAATCTTAACAAAGGTGGCATGAACCACACAGGGCCCCCAGGAAGAAAGGGGCTCACCAAAACGGGCAGTGGAAGGAGAAGGATACTACTGCCGATGAGCTGAAGTGCCTGCTACTGATCCACCTACAATCATAATACGAATGTAGCGTCCCCGGCAAAAGGGACGTCAGTACACTTGAATTGTACTGGTATGTATGGACAAACTTTGTCCCAAGTAAACTCAAGCCATTAAATTACATCAACAATTAATTAAGCCAGCCAACCATATTTCCACATTGTCCTTATTTCAAATAATTCTCAACACAAAGCACTTTCTACAATCAACCAATTTAACAATAACCAATCAATCACGTAAAGCACAAGTAGTCAAACAAAGGGGCAATCAGTGCCCCACAGGTTGCAAACTCTCCTGCTGTCTCCTTTCACAATTTCACATTATTGATTTATGTATCAATTTTCAATAGCGATTTCGATCGCTTTCCATCCTTATTGCCCCTGACCACCCTTATTACCTCGGCCACCCTTATCACCCCAACCCACACCTTATTTCACCACGTTGCGGCGCGCAACACGACCCCGCCTTACAGTTTGAAAACACAACAATTTCAAACAGCAGATAAGGTACTACACACAATTTCAACAAGTTCAAATAAGCAACTTACACATTGGTTCATGTTCTCAATTTCTTCTCAATGCAATATCACAACCATGTTACAATATTTCCACAATTCAAGTGTTTCATCTCTTTCCACAATAAACCAATTCTCAAGTGTTTCGTTTGTTTTCCACAAGGTGCCATATAGGCCATCATAGTCATTATTCACAATTCTTTTGCCAAATTAAACTCTCATTTTACATCACTCATAGCTCAACAACAAACTTTGAATATTCAACAACATCATCAAGAATTTCCCACAATTTGTCAATTTAACACGAAACAAACAAACTTCACACATATAGGCGATTTCACAAGAATCAAAATTTGCCATACATACCTGGTGATGATTTTTCTTCCTACTTTATGCTTACCCAAGATATCCTACTCTTGCCAACCTTGTTCTTGAAGACTTTTACTTCTACTCACTTCTTTTTACTAGAAATCAAGTTCAATAATCATGCATGAGTGTAAAAATTCTATTTTCAAAAGCTATTATATGCAAACCTCTCTTTACCCAATTAAAACTGAAAATCAAAGAAAATAGTTAGGGTTTTTACATTGAAAATATTGGGGAAGTTGAATCCTTGCCCTAGAATCCCTTGGAATTAAGTAGTTGGAACAATCTTTGAAGATGAAGAACTTCTCTCTCTAAAAACCCTCTCTTCTCTCTCTAATTTTGGTGAGATGATATGATAAAATGAAGAAGAAAGGTGTTATATTAAAGAAGAGATCGGGTCAAAATGTTACAAAAATCCAGGCCGGGGTCAATTATGCGGTGCACTATGCGACCGCAGAATCAACATGCGGTCCGCATAGTGACCGCAGAATTGCCCCAAATTTTATACAGGTTCTGTTAAGGAATGCGGTCACTATGCGGACCGCATGTTGATTCCGCGGTCGCAAAAGTGCACCGCAGATTTGACATGCGATCGCATATCGACCGCACTTTTGACACGATTTTGGGCAACTCTCTGGAACGTTTTGCGGCAAGAATGCGGTCCGCATGTCAGGTTTGCGGTCGCATTCTTGACCGCATATTTGACATTTTTCGGAAAAATTAATTCTCTACATTTTTGAAACTTAAATCACTACCAAGTGTCTACGCATTCCTAACACATTATTCGGATCATGACACCACAGCTACTAGGTTTTATGCACAAAAATTTTACGGGGCCTTACACCGAATATGTAACTTTTATAATTTTTCGAGAAGCGCACCAAAAGTCGGGTTTTGACAACTTGTGGGTTTTGATATAATTTGGGTTATTTCGAATGAATTTTGTGAAATTAGCATATATTGATGCATTCTCTATGATTTTGAGCAGATTTGGCATCCGAGGAGATTGATTTGCGAGGCAAGCGCAAGGCGGATTGAAGCTTCTACTGGTTCATGGTGAGTGGTAGTAGTAAACAATGTACTGAGGGTCTGAAACCCCGTACTAGCACTTCACAGTGCTATGTTGAGATGAAACACACGTCTTGAGACGAGCGTGGTGACATTGTGATTGGGGACTTGGACTTGGTCCTTTCCGGCTAATAGAATACTGTGTTTTATGACTGTTAATGAGATTATAACTGTACAATTGGGGCTAATAGCCATGTTTGGGGCCTTGTGCCGATCTGTAGAGCATTAGGGAACCTATAGAGCTAGGTGACCCTTATATCGTGTTGGAAATATTCACTCAGCCGTAGCTCTAGCTGTATATCATAATATGAGCCAGTACTAGATGTGTAAATTGAGAAAGCTTATCTATGGTGGAATTTCCCGTTCTAGCTGAGTGGGCCTGAAAGGCCAAGTCTATATTGACTGAGACAGGGTCAAGGACCCACTGTGATATATTATATTGGGCCTGAGAGTCCAAGTATATACTGACTGGGATAGGGTCGATGACCCATTATGAGGTATTGTATATATATATATACCTATATTGGATCGGGATGCACGCCCCAGCAGTATATATATCGGATCGGACTGCACGCCGCAGTAATATACATGTAATATACATGTGGGACGGACTGCACGCCGCAATATTATTGCGCTTGGGCTGTAGGAGCCCCTTCGGAGTCTGAGTCTGCACACATTCTCAGTGAGCACTGGTGTATATTATGGGATCGGGTTGCACGCCGCAGCAGTATAAATATATAAATATATATTTATTGGATCGGACTGCACGCCGCAGTAATACATGTGTGGATCGGGCTGCACGCCGCACGCCGCAGTAATACATGTGTGGATCGGGCTGCACGCTGCAGTATTATAGTGCTTGGGCCTAGGGAGCCCCTCCGAAGTCTGTATACATCCCCAGTGAGCGTCGTCGACGTTAAATGGAGCGGGCTGCGCGCCGCAGCGATATATGTATTGGAGCGGGCTACACACCGCATCATTATACTTATTCATATCCTATTACCTACTTAAATACTTATACGTTATAGACATAGGTATATGTCTTCATATATTGAGATGGCCGTACACCGTAGGGGTACGAGTGAGGGTTTGATTAGTGTGGGATCTTGTAGAGATAGATGTGGCTTGGAGGTCAGAGTACTACCACAGTGATGACGTACCTGTGAGGGTTGCCTTAGAACTGCTAAGTGATAGCACAGGAGTTCTTACTTTCAGTTATTATTTATTATTGTTACTCACTGAGTTGAAATATACTCATTCCACTCCCCTGCACTTTCTGTGAAGATTCACAGGTACCCGAGAGCGATTGAGTTGTTGTTGCTGCCTGCACACATCTACTTCTTGCGGAGACTACGAGATAGCTGCCAGCGTCCGCAGAGCCTATTTTCTCCTCCTTTATCATCTTGTTGATTCCTTTTGCCTAGACTTGTTTGTATTAGGATGTTATTATGTAGAGGCTTAGTCTCGTGACACCACGATATGTTTGGGACAGTATTTTGTATGCTTTACGTTTCGCTTATCGCCTGATATGATCATTTACTGTTTAAGTTTAATTTGATTAATAACTGGTTGGTTTAAGGAATAATATGGTCGGGCTTGCCTAGCATTGTGTTGGGCGCCTTCACGACCAGGGTTTGGGTCGTGACAAGTTGGTATCAAAGCCTAGGTTAACAGGTCTCGCGAGTCATGAGCCGGTTGGTAGAGTCTCGTGGATCGGTACGGGGACGCCTGTACTTATCCTCGGGAGGCTGCAAACCTTTTAGGAATAGTTTCAAATTCTTGGAATTCTTGTCGTGCGATTACTTTTGACTTGAACTGAACTTTGACATTCTATTCTCTCGTAGATAGCGAGAACTCGATCATCCGGACGTGGAGGAAGACCACCACTACCACCTGCTAGAGGCCGAGGACGTAGCCGTGGTCTTGGCGGAGTTAAGGCGGCTGAGGCAGTACCAGCTAACCCACAGCCCCCAGTTGCAGAGGTGCCAGCAGCACCAGATCAGGCACCAGCTATGCCCATTGTCATACCGGGTCTACAGGAGACCCTGGCTCAGATACTAGCAGTCTGCACTGGCCTAGCACAGGCGGTTTCAGTTACTACTGTGGCAGCTGCATCAGGGATCGGGGGTGGTCATCAGACCCTCGCAGTACGCACTCCAGAGCCAGCAGTACAGGGCATACAGACACCAGAGGCTCCTCCAGTTTAACCTGTGGTACCGGTTCAGCCAGCAGATCAGGTTCAGGGGGACAGGGTCCCAGCTATGACAGACAATGAGCAGCGTCGTCTCGAGAGGTTCACCAGGTTATCTCCTCCAGTGTTCGCTGGTGCTCCGGGCGAGGACGCCCAAGGTTTTATGGACAAGTGTTGTCGGATGCTTCGTACGGCAGGGGTCTTGGAGTCTAGTGGGGTATCTTTCACGACCTTTCAGTTTCAGGGGCTAGCCTTCGCTTGGTGGGAGGCTTATGAGCGCCGCATGCTGGTAGGGGTAGCACCACTATCATGGCCAGAGTTCTCCACTATGTTCCTGGAGAAATGGGTGCCTCGATCTCAGATAGAGGAGATGCGTAGGCATTTTGAGGGTCTCCGTCAGGGGGACATGTCAGTGTTAGAGTATGAGATCAGGTTTACAGAGTTGTCCAGATATGCACCGTGGTTAGTTCATTCCGACAGAGAGAGGATTAGACACTTCGTGGACGGCCTCATTTATCCCATTCGTATTCTGATGACTCGGGAGAGGGTTTTGAGTCGTACATTTGAGGATGCTATGGATATTTCTCATGACATAGAGACAGATTGTCGCATGGAGCGGGATGAGAGGGAGGCCATGAGGCCTCGAGGAGCAGCTAGTTCCAGTGGCACTCAGACCAGAGGCCAGAGTCAGCAGAGCCGAGGTCGCTCTTTCAGATCTTCGCAGTCGAGTCGCTCAGATCGTCACAGTGCTCTTCTAGCCAGGGTTATCAGGGTTCGCATTAGAGTCAGCCATCTCTCAGCGCCATGTCGGCTCAAAGTTCTTCACATGACCCATCTGCTCAGGGTTCCTCTCGGTCTATTTCATCAGCTGGACACTCCAGCGCCAGGGGTCCTTATCAGTCTCAGCCCCAGCACCGGGGAGTTGCTACGAGTGCGGAGAGTTTGGGCACATCCATAGAGAGTGTCACCACGTCTTGTTTCCAGATCTTATCAGCAGAGGGGGCAGCCCTCGTCATCTGGTCCTTCTACTTCAGCACCCGCCCCGCCAGCTAGGGGTGAGGGTCAGTCAGCTAGGGGTCGCCCTCGAGGGGGAGGCCGATCAGGCGGACAGGCTAGATGCTATGCTCTTCAGGGCCGATCTGAGGCCGTTGCTTCTGATGATGTCATTACAGGTATTATTTCAGTCTGCCACAGAGATGCCTCAGTATTGTTTGATCCCGGTTCTACTTATTCTTATGTGTCTACATATTTTGCTCCTCATTTGGGCACGACCCGAGGGAGTCTTGAGTTGCCAGTGCATGTATCTACCCCGGTAGGGGATACTATTATTGTGGACCACGTATACCGGTCCCGTTTGGTCACTATTGGGGGTTTGGAGACGCGAGTGGACCTGTTGCTTATCATCATGATTGATTTTGATGTTATATTGGGCATGGACTGGCTATCTCCATGTCATGCTATTCTGGACTGTCATGCTAAGACAGTCACTTTGGCTATGCCGGGCATTCAGAGGATCGAGTGGCGAGGCACGACCGAGTATGTACCTAGCAGGGTAATATCTTTCCTCAAGGCCCAACGAATGGTTGGGAAGGGATGTCTCTCTTATTTAGCATTTGTGCGGGAGTTCGAGGCCCAGACTCCCAGTATTGATTCTGTTCCCATTGTGCGAGACTTTCTTGATGTGTTTCCCTCAGACCTACCGGGTATGCCGCCGGACAGGGATATTGATTTTGGGATCGATTTGGTTCCAGGCACTCAGCCTATTTCTATTCCTCCGTATCGGATGGCACCAGCTGAGTTGAAGGAATTGAAGGAGCAGCTCCAGGAACTCCTAGATAAGGGGTTTATTCGGCCGAGTGTGTCACCGTGGGGTGCACCGGTCCTGTTGGTTAAGAAAAAAGATGGCTCTATGAGAATATGTATTGACTACAGGCAGCTAAACAAAGTAATAGTGAAGAATAAGTATCCTCTGCCTCGTATTGATGATTTATTTGATCAGCTCCAAGGAGCTAGGGTATTCTCGAAGATTGATCTTCGTTCAGGCTACCATCAGCTAAAGATTAGAGAGTCCGACATTATGAAGACTGCATTCAGGACCAGATATGGTCACTATGAGTTCCTTGTGATGTCTTTTGGGCTGACCAACGCCCCAGTAGCATTTATGGATCTGATGAACAGTGTGTTCAGGCCCTATCTTGATTTATTTGTGATCGTATTTATTGATGACATACTAGTCTACTCTCGTAGCCAGGAGGAGCATGCTCAACACTTGAGTATTGTGTTGTAGAGATTGAGAGAAGAGAAGCTGTATGCCAAGTTCTCCAAATGTGAGTTCTGGCTTGAGTCTGTGGCATTCTTAGGGCACGTGGTGTCCCGTGATGTTATTCAGGTAGATCCGAGGAAGGTCGAGGCATTGCAGAGTTGGCCCAGACCAACCTCAGTTACTGAGATCCGTAGCTTTCTGGGATTGGCAGGGTATTATCGCCGATTCGTTCAGGGATTCTCTTCCATTGCTTCACCCTTGACTAGATTGACTCGGAAGGGTGTTCCTTTCTTATGGTCCAAGGAGTGTGAGGAGAGCTTTCAGAAGCTCAAGGCAGCACTGACCACAACACCAGTTTTAATTCTGCCGTCAGCTTCAGACCCCTTATACTGTATATTGTGATGCCTCAGAAGTTGGCATTGGTTGTGTGTTAATGCAGGAGGGTAGGGTCATTTCTTATGCTTCTCGTCAGTTGAAGCCCCATGAGAGGAACTACCCTGTTCATGATTTGGAGCTAGTAGCTATAGTTCATGCTTTGAAGATTTGGAGACATTACCTGTATGGTATCTTATGTGAGGTGTTCACCGATCATCGTAGCCTTCAGCACTTATTCAGACAGAAGGACCTTAATTTGAGACAGCGGAGGTGGTTGGAGTTGCTTAAGGATTATGACATCACTATTTTGTATCATCCGGGAAGGCAAATGTTGTGGCCGATGCTTTGAGTCGGAAGGCAGTTAGTATGGGCAGCCTAGCTTTCATCCCAGTTGGGGAGAGGCCATTCGCTTATGATGTTCAGGACCTAGCCAATCGGCTAGTGAGGTTAGATATTTTGGAGCCGAGTTGAGTGTTGGCTTGTGTTGTTTCTCGATCTTCCTTATATGATCGCATCGGGGAGCGACAGTATGATGACCCACATTTGCTTGTCCTTAAGGACAAAGTGCAGCATAATGATGCTAGAGATGTGACTATTGACAGTGATGGTGTTCTGAGGATGCAGGGCCGTATATGCGTGCCCAATGTTGATGGTTTGCGGGAGTTGATACTTGAGGAGGCACACAGCTCGCGGTACTCTATTCACCCAGGTGCCGCAAAGATGTACCAAGACTTGAGACAGCACTACTGGTGGAGGAGAATGAAGATGGATATTGTTAGGCATGTAGCTAAGTGCCTCAATTGCCAGCAGGTCAAATATGAGCATCAGAGACCGGGCGGTGTTCTTCAGCGTATGGTCATTCCCGAGTGGAAATGGGAGAGGATCACCATGGATTTTGTTACTAGACTCCCTCGGATAGCGAGGAAGTTTGATTCTGTATGGGTGATTGTTGATCGGCTGACTAAGTCCGCACATTTCATCCCAGTTAGTACCACTTCCTCATCGGAGCGGTTGGCAACGATCTTTATTCGGGAGATTGTCAGGTTGCATGGGTTCCCGGTGTCTATTATATCTGACCGAGGCACTCAGTTCACTTCTCAGTTTTGGAGAGCATTTCAGCGAGAGATGGGTACGCGGGTTGAGTTGAGCACCGCATTTCACCCCCAGCCAGACGGGCAGTCGAACCGCACTGTTCAGATCCTGGAGGATATGTTGCGGGCATGTGTGATTGGCTTTGGTGGTTCATGGGATGAGTTCTTGCCACTTGCTGGGTTTGCCTACAACAACAGCTACCAGTCGAGTATTCAGATGGCCCCGTACGAGGCATTGTATGGCAGACGGTGCAGATCTCCCGTCGGATGGTTTGAGCCTGGTGAGGATAAATTATAGGGACTGAGTTAGTCCAAGATGCTCTGGATAGAGCAAAGTTGATCCAGGAGAGGCTTCACACATCACAGTCTCGCCAGAAGAGTTATGCAGACCGTAGAGTTCAAGAGTTGTCTTTCATCCAGTTGAGATGACTTTCAGCTCTTCTTACATATTCCATCATGAAGGGTGTCATGAGGTTCGGGAAGAAGGGGAAGCTGAGTCACAGGTATATTGGTCCTTTTGAGATACTCGGGAGGGTTGGAGAGGTGGCATATGAGTTGGCCTTGCCACCCAGTTTGTCCATTGTTCATCCAGTATTCCATGTGTCTATGCTCCGGAAGTATATCGAGGATCTGTCTCATGTACTAGACTTCAGTACCATTCAGCTTGATGGTGATCTATCATATGATGTGGAGCCTATTGCTATTTTGGGTCGCCAGGGTAAGAAAATTGAGGTCGAAGGAGATTGCATCAGTTAAGGTTCAGTGGAGAGGTCGACCCATGAAGGAGGCTACTTGGGAGGTTGAGCAGGAGATACGGAGCCGATATCCTCACTCGTTTGAGACTTCAGGTATGTTTCTTGACCCGCTCAAGGACGAGCGTTTGCTTAAGAGGGGGAGAATGTGATGACCCGGACCGTCGTCACAGGAATTTCCACCCCGTTATGTTGTAATTGCATGTTTTATGCTTTTATATCAATGTTAGAGTCTATCGGGGAGTTAGGAGTGAATTGGATTGAAAATGAGGCATATAGCCTTTTTGAAGGAAACTTGAATAAGAAAAGTCAACCCGGAGTTGACTATTTATTTAGAGAGCTCGGAATCGAATTTTGATCATTCGGTCAGCTCCAGGAGGTCATTTGTGAGCTAGGAGCGCGATCGGAATTGAATTTGGAGGTCCGGTGTAGAAATAGGCTTGAATTGGCTAAGGTTGAATTTTGGAGAAATCCGAACGGTAGGTGAGATTTTGATACGGGAGTCGGAACGGAATTCCAACAATTGCAGTAGCTCCGTTAGGTGATTATGGATGTGCCTACAAAATTTCAGGTCATTTGGAGATCGTTTGGTCGGGTTTTTGATCGAATGTCGATTTCGGAAGTTTTGAAGAAACTTAGGCTTGAATCCGTGCGTAATTGGTGATTTTGATGTTTAGGATGGTGTTTTTATGATTGGAACAAGTTTGTATCATGTTTTGGAGTATGTTGGTGGTTTTCGTTGGGGTCCCGGGGACCACGGGATGAATTCGGGGGTCCAAACGGACCATTTTGAGCCAACAAGGGGCTGCTGGATTTGCTGCAATAAAATTGCAGGTTATTGTTCTCCGCGATCGCGGCCATTGCCACGCGATCGCGTAGTGTATCGAGATGAGGCTGGGAGATTGTTCTTCGCGATCGCAGGAGTAGTGATGCGATCGCGTGAGGTTGAGTGTTTGTTCATCGCGATCGCGGGTCGGTCGATGCGATTGCGAAAGGTCGTGTTCTTAAGCAGTGCGATCGCGACCCCTTTGATACGATCGCGTAGGGTCGCTGGGTTGAGCACTGCGATCACGTCCAGGTTCACGCAATCGCGTAGAGAAAAGTTGGCAGCCCAGATTTTTGTGCATCGCGATCGCGAGCCCAGGGCTGCGATCGCGTAGAGTAAACGGCCTAGGAAGTGAGTTTAAGTCCAGAAACATTTCATTTCGGGTTCATTTGCAAAACCCTCCATTGTTGAGCTCTAGAGTGAGAAAGTGACGGGAAATAGCTGGGAGATCATTGGGATATTGTCGGAGGTAAGTTTCATGATTTAATTACACACTTTTATCATGAAGTCATGGATTATTTCTATGAAAATGGAGGATTAATGTGGGTTTAAGCCCTAGGCCTAAAATTGTAGAAAAATATCTATTTGAGCGGGCAAATGGAGTCCGAATTTGGAAAATTTGATATGCCTAGACTCGTATTGAGACGAAGGTTCCGAATATGTAACTTTTATAATTTTTCGAGAAGCGCACCAAAAGTCGGGCTTTGACAACTTGTGGGTTTTGATATAATTGGGTTATTTCAAATGAATTGCGTGAAATTAGCATATATTGATGCATTCTCTATGATGTTGAGCAGATTTGGCATCCAAGGAGATTGATTTGCGAGGCAAGCGCAAGGCGGATTGAAGCTTCTACCGGTTCAAGGTGAGTGGTAGTAGTAAACAATTTACAGAGGGTCTGAAACCCCATACTAGCACTTCACAATGCTATGTTGAGATGAGACACACGTCTTGAGATGAGCGTGGTGACATTGTGATTGGGGACTTGGACTTGGTCCTTCCCGGCTAATAGAATACTGTGTTGTATGACTGTTACTGAGATTATAACTGTACAATTGGGCTAATAGCCATGTTTGGGGCCTTGTGCCGATCTGTAGAGCATTAGGGAACCTATAGAGCTAGGTGACCCTTATATCGTGTTGGAAATATTCACTCAGCCGTAGCTCTAGCTGTATAGCATAATATGAGCAAGTACTAGATGTGTACATTGAGAAAGCTTATCTAGGGTGGAATTTCCCTGTCTTAGCTGAGTGGGCTCGAAAGGCCAAGTCTATATTGACCGAGAAGGGTCAAGGACCCCACAGTGAGGGTATTTGATATATACCGAATCCAAGTATATACTGTCTGGGATAGGGTCGAGGACCCATTATGAGGTATTGTATATATATATATATATATATATATATATATATATATATACCTATATTGGATCGGGCTGCACGCCGTATATTGGATCGGACTGCACGCCGCAGTAATATACATATAATATACATATAATATACATGTAATATACATGTGGGACGGACTGTACGGCTGCAATATTATTGCGCTTGGACTGTAGGAGCCCCTTCGAAGTCTGAGTCTGCACACATTCTCAGTGAGCGCCTGGTGTATATTATGGGATCGGGCTGCATGCCGCAGCAGATATATATATATATATATATATTGGATCGGACTACACGCCGCAGTAATATATGTGTGGATCGGGCTGCACGCCGCAAT